>JADBJO010004202.1:85000-120000 GCA_016801955.1 Conus betulinus | reverse complement strand
TCGGCCTCCCTTTTCAATCGCCTTCGGCCCAGTCACCACTAAATTCCGTTTTCTCCCTCGCCGTCATTTACTCATTTATTCCACAACCTCCTGTGCGACGATCGTGAGCCAGTCTCGTCGCCATCTTCCAGTCTCGTCGCCATTTTGTTTTGCGCCGGTCTCCCCCCTCTTGTCACCAACTATACCCCAGTATTTTACAGGGGGTTGTTTTCGTCCACAATTTAATTCCTTTGCCCCCTTCCCTCATTTGCCAGAAATTCTCGCTCGCGCCTTCGTGTCCTCAACGATTGCGATCGACCGTTGTCCTGGTATTTACACGTGGCGTTACTCAGCACTTTGGGCCACGCCACGGTCGCTTCTCCGCGCAGTTTCGCCTTTTCTGCTGCGCTTTGTGTCCCCTGTACGGACTTGTTTACCTTATTTTCCATTGTGTACGTTGTTCATTTTATTTTGTGTGCGCACGGTCGATCGATTGCCCTAGTTATTCCCCTCGATCGACCGTCGTGACTTTCTCGCTTACGATCGTGTGCTCCGGTTTCGCTCGGCGCCATCGCCCAATGGTGAAGGACTCGGCTGGGTCGAGCAACAACTCTGACGTGCAGGGTTCGCGCTCTTTCCCGAGGACCCACGAGTTGGTTCCAACCCCGAGAGAAACGTTCTCTCCTTGGGAGAACGGACGGCCGCGGTAGTTGGAGATGACCCTCCCGCGGAGGGGACGCGGGAATCTCCCTCCTCTACCCGACCGACGGACGCACGACCGTTGCGTTCGAAAGCTAGAAGGCAACCGGCGGCTATTGCTAAGTGCCTTTCATTCGACATGCCCAGGAAATCTAAGGGCAAGGCCCCACTTAAGGGACCCCCCTAGCCAAAACATCCCAGCGGGAGTCCGCTTCGCCCCCAGCCACCCTGCCTTCTAGCTTTCCTGCGCTTACTCACTCATCACCTTACTATGCCGAGTCACGCGACCCCCGGCCCCCGGGGACCCTTGCCGGGCCGCGGACAGGCACGGGTGACGGCCTTGGGCTGGAACCCCACCCGTCACTCGCATTGTATGAGACAGGCGGGTCCACTTCTTCCCCCCATCTGGACTCGCCGTCTCACGACGCTCTCCCCCCCTCCGTGCACAGGTGCAGCCAACACCCCTGCACGAGGAGCGAGCGTCCCCTTAGCTCCGGATGCAGTGTTATGGCCACGTCTTGGCACGACCATGCACATGTCCATAACTCTGGGCGTATGGGAACACCGAGTGCATCCACCGGTTTGTGATCATACACAAAACGGCCGACCAACCCCGCTCGCCCCGTCGCAGGTTCCCCTAGGGGTTCAGGACGTTGGGGGCCCGACCTACTCGGCCCCCCACTTGGGCAACGTCCTCGGTCCCGTTCCTCCGGGGGGAGGATCTACCAGCGGGACCACGGGTAACCTGCCCCATTCCTCTGGGGCCCGGCATGCTCCCGGGGGGGGGACCACATACACGGTCGATTATTATTCCCCCCCTGCTGCCCAGGTTTACCCGGTCCCCGGCGAGTCCCTGCACAGTACTCTGGGCCACCACAGCCCGCTTATCTCCCCGGGGACCAGTGGCTCTATGCCCCCGAGAGGGACCAGTGGCTTAATACCCACACCCAACCGGAACAACTATTTGGTCGATTGTGGCACCCAACCTCACAGACTTGGGTCGACCTGGGTCTCCCACCTCGGGCGCTGTCCGATCGGCAGTCCGGGCTCTCCCACCCTAGCCCGTCTGCCGAGTATAGAGCCACGAGGGTCCCGCCCTCCCCCCCCCCCCCCCCCCCCCCCCCCCCCACCACCCCCCTACAGGGCGGGGGCCCTCGCGCACCGCGCGCACTTGCCTCCTGAGGAAGACCTCCCTTCCCAGGAATTAGACTCCCCACAGCCTGAGGAGGACTACGATGAGGACCTCTTCTCATCACTTTATGACATCAACACCATTGAACGGTTTCGACCGGACTGGTGTCGAGGGACGCCCCTCCCTCTGCCGATATCTTGGCCTTTCCTGAGATCGTTGGGCCGCCCCCAGCCCAACACTCTAGACTCAGGATTGTAGCTCCTCAGTCCCTCACTTCACTGGGGGAGAGTCCGGCGAAACGCGCCAGGGGGTGCAGACGCCGTCCCCACGCCGGGTCAAGACCTTCCCCCGCACCCAATGCGGCCCCTTCGGCGCCCTACTTGGGACCCGCAGGAAGCACCCTGTTACCTCCCTCTTTGCTGACAATCCGGCCACCGGGAGTGGGCCATCTCCCAATCGGATTGTCGCCTGATACCCAACCGGGCCCCCCCCTACTTCGGCCACGGTCTCCTTTAAGGCGTTAAAGGACTGGGACCGAATAGCCTGGATGGGCATCTTACACACCACTGCAGGGCATGCCTACCTTAGCATGCTCTTGCAGAGGGCGGAGGTACTCTGGCCTGGGGATGACGGCGCCATCCCAGGGCCTTCGGATACAAACTCCGAACCCCACCAGGACGAACTTCGCTTGTTCAGCGATCCCTTCATGCGACACCTAGTCAACAGGATATCGCATCACTTGTCGGCTGCGGCGGACAGCGCAGCAACAAGCCCATTTTAATTGTCTGCTTGTGGCTAGAGACGCGGTGCTTGCACGCTCCTCACTCTCCCCGGCACTCAGGGCATCCCTACGATGTGTCCCGGGCCAGGATCACTCGCTCTTTGGCGAGTACTCCACCTCGGCTATGTCTCTCTCTCTCGAGGAACGCAAGCAAGCAGGCGGCGTCCTTCGTCCCCCGGGCCTCAGCCACGCCCTTCCAGACCCCCCTTTCGGTCTTACCCCAGGGCCAACAGGCCCACTCCTTACCCCCGTCAAGCCCCATCTCACACCGCCGGGCCGGCCAAGCGCCCACTTAACTCACAGAGGCCTAAACCCAAACCTCGCCAGAATTTTCGGTTCGGCCAGCAAGCACGGCCCCGCAGTGACTGGAGGACTCTCCCGTAGGGGGCATGGAACTGGCACAACCTGCCCAGCAAGACACCGGCCCACTGTACCCCTTCCCCCCGGGACCATCGGCTCCCCTGGCGGGCAACCTCTCCCGGCATGCCCGCCAGTGGCGACGTATGGGCCTCAGCCCCTGGGTAGTGTCGGTGCTTCAGGATGGGTTTTGCCTACCCTGGGCTCACGGTCGCCCTCCCCTCATGCGTTTTCCTCCTCCGCCCCCAGCGCGACCCCCCACCTGCCCAGGCGGAGGCCCTCTGCCTGGAAGTCCTCGAACTCCAACAGAAGGGGGCCATCGCAGAAGTTTTCCAGCCCAACCCCGGGTTTTACTCCCACCTGTTCGTGATCCCCAAACCTTCGGGGGGATGGAGGCCCATCCTCGACCTTTCTCCCCTCAACAAGTTCCTAAAACATACCAAGTTCAAGATGGACACACCCTCCCAGATCAGAGACTCCATTCACCACCTAGATTGGGCGACCTCCATAGATCTGAAAGATGCGTATTTCCAGATCCTTATTCACCCGGCGCACAGACGTTACCTCCGGTTCATCTGGCAAGCTCGGGTGTTCCAGTTCAAAGCTCTCCCCTTTGGCCTCTCCCTGGCACCCTTCCTCTTCACGAAGGTTGTCAAGGAGATGGCCGCCCTGGCCAGGCAGGAGGACATTCGCCTCCTGGTTTACCTCGACGACTGGCTTGTCCTAGCCTCCTCCCAGGCTCAGTGCCAGGCCCACACCACCCGCCTCCTCAGCCTTTGTTCCACCTTGGGGTTTGTAATCAACCCCCTCAAGTGCGAACTTATTCCCAGTCAGAGGTTCTCTTTCCTGGGCATGAGTTTCGACACGATTTCCATGCAGGTCGCCCCGACCCCGGAGAGGTCCGCCCGGATTGTGGACCTCATCGTGCGCCTCCGAGAAGCCTCGCACACCTCGGCCAGAACTCTGTCCTCCCTCTTAGGGATGATGGAGTCCCTTTCTGCCCTCATTCCGCTGGGTCGGGTCCCCAAACGCCAGCTGCAGAGGGAGTTCCGTCGTCGTCGGTCCCCAGACCTCGGACCGCTGGGACCTGACCATTCCCCTCGGCCCCTGGTTCTCGGGCGCCACGGAGGAATGGCTCAATCCGTCCACCCTGATCACCGGCGTTCCGATATCTCTCCCAACTCAGTCCCTCGAGCTATACACGGACGCCTCCAACTCGGGCTGGGGGGCCCACTTGGGGGACAGTCATGCCTCGGGGATGTGGGACACACAGATGGCTCGCCTCCACATCAACATATTAGAGTTGGAAGCGGTCAGACTGGCCCTCCTCCACTTCCAGCATCTAATCTCGCACCGACTGGTTCTCCTCCTCACGGACAAACACGTCGGTAGCCCATTACGTCAACAAGGGGGGGGGGGGGGGGGGGGGGGGCACTCCATCGGCCTCTCTCTCCGGACAGAGGCCCTCCTTCGCTGGTGCCACGCACGGGGAACCACCCTCCGTGCGAGACACATAGCGGGGACACGGAACATCCTGGCAGACACTCTCAGCCGGTCAGGGACCTTTCTGCACACAGAGTGGACCCTGAACAAGCTGACACTAACCACTGTCTGGGATCACTGGTTCAAGCCCATGGTCGACCTATTTGCGACACGGTTCAACCATCGACTCCCCATGTATGTCTCTCCAGTCCCGGACCCCCGAGCGTACGCGGTCGATGCGCTCTCCCTCCCCTGGACGGGACTTGTCGCCTACGCCTTTCCCCCTTCCCCATACTTCACAAAGTGATCAGGAAGGCCAGGCTGGAGAGACCAAACTCATCCTCATAACCCATGGTGGCCGACTCAGTCGTGGTTCCCGGACCTCAGGTCCCTAACTCACGTTCCCCCTCTCCAGCTAGCCCCTCGGTGGGACTTGCTCAGACAACCTCGCTCGGGCCTCCCTCACTCCAATCCCCAGATGCTTCGCCTACACGCTTGGCTTCTATGCCAGCCAAATTGCGACCACCGGTCCCCGCCGCCCCCGCGCCGACAGACCCCGGTCTGTCCTAGAGACCCTGACAGAAGCGGGAGCAGCATCGCAGGGACTACGAGACTTGGCCTCGGCCTCTCGTAGGGCTAGCACAGAGTCCCTCTATAATTACAGATGGGAGAGATGGGTCACGTGGTGCACGGCTAACTCGGTCCCCTACCTACACCCCTCCAACATCCAGTTAGGCAATTTCCTATCCCACCTTTCGTCCTCCTTAAAACTCTCGGCTAGCTCCATTCGGGGCTACCGATCGGCCGTATGCACCACCATCCGACAGCTCGGCGGCCCATCTTTCGACAATGACTTTCTACTCAGAGAACTATCACGGGGGGTTGCCCTGCGGGAAGCTCAAATCCCCTAGGCGCGCCCCCTTGTGGGACCTCTTTCTGGTGTTAGGCGCCCTCAGAAAACCCCCTTTCGAGCCCCTCCGCTCCATTCCCTTTGACCTCCTCTCCTTCAAGACCACCTTCCTTCTCTCCCTGGCCTCAGCCAGAAGGCGAAGTGAGATTCATGCCCTCAACGGGGACCCTCGGGACATCGCCTTTCACAGAGACGGCTCGGTCTCACTTAAGTTCCTACCTGAGTTCTTAGCGAAGAAGAACCAGGAACCGGGCACAGCCTCTCCTTCCCTCCTGATCCGCTCTCTAGCGGATATCTTAGGCAACGAGCGGGGTGGGGACATGGACCTGTGCCCCTCTAGGTGCCTCAGATACTACTGGGAGCGTTCCCGCCCCAGGCGTTCCTCGCAGCGACGCCTTCTTATCTCCATCAACCCCAACAACAAGAAGGACATATCGGCGGGCACTATCTCTAGGTGGCTATCCAATACTATCAGATCTGCCTATGCCCAGGCGTACAAAGACCTCCCAGCCCTGTCACCCCTGAGCCCATGAGGTCAGAGCGCTGGCCACGTCCTCAGCGTTCCAGCACTCTGTCCCCGTGCGCCATCTCCTGGAGGCAGCCTACTGGCGTTCGGAGAACCCTTTCATAAACTTTTATTTAAGGGACATCCGCATGACCAGGGCTGATGGTTCTAAAGGGATTTCATTTGTGGCGGCCAATGCAGCCATATCAGTCTACCCCAGGAACCATTAGGGCGCTCGGCCCTCCTCCTATTACTTTAAATTCTGCTATGGTCTGACATGGTATAGTATACGACGCCAAAATGGGGAGTTTGTGTTATACTCCCTGTTTGGCTAAGTATACTTACCATGTCAGACTCTAATGCCCGCCCTACCTTCCCCTCTAGCGCCAAAGTTCCTTGGGGGTTTGCCTTGCGCGCAGGCCTCATTGAATGACGTACAGTACACGAACTTCGGCATCTTCCGTAGGCGGAAGTAGGGTGGGCGTCACATGACTATCTTATGACTGCATTGGCCACAAAACTTCGGCCTGACGGAGCTGACTGACAGCCGTTTAATGCTATGGTCTGACATGGTAAGTATACTTAGCCAAACAGGGAGTATAACACAAACTCCCCATCTTGACTCAATTATTATTTTCTACATGTGCACAAAAGGAATCTAAACAAACACTGATGCTTATCATCTGCAGATACCCATGGGTTGATGAACATGAGCTGGCATATGACTACTTCAGTATATGAAACATAAATGAGTTTGGAGATGGTTGTGTGATGTAAACATTGTTTGATATCGGGCTCACTCACTGAGCAAGTTGGAACATGGCACTTGTGATGGACCATCCCCTCTCCCCCCCCCAAGTCTCAGTTTCCGATACCAGAGTTGCATAGCTTTGATACTGAAACTGTTTCAAAAATGACAATTTTTTTTCTTATTTTAATAACACAAAGCCCCACGTAGATCTTTGTCAAGGTTTTGATCTGTTGTATTCAGACTTGTCGATCATATCTGAAGGCTGAGCCAGTCAGGACAGGTGCTTTTGCTAAGGAATGTCACTTTTTTTTTTTTTGCTGCTGGCGTTCTGTCCCTGTACTCCAACACCAGAACCTATGCAGGGGTTCTGCCTCTACTTCTGTTTTCATTATCCGATTCTTCAAACAGAGCTGAAACAATCACAAACTGCACTCTTTGTGAATGCAGATAGTTCAAGCAGGTGTCACTGTGACTGAGTGTGTTTCAAGAGCCAGTATCTGGGCTTAAATTTGGTCAGGTGACTGGCTTGGCCAGTCACATGCCTTGGTTCACAGCTTGGGAGCAAATGTATGCGGGACGGAAAATCAGCGATTTTGTGACTTGGTTGATCTTTTCTTTTCAGCTTCCCCTTGCACCCTGCAACAAAACGCTCTGAGACATATATTTTAAGCATGGATTCAAGCTCACACACAGTGTATCTTGGTGCTTTAGTCATGCAGAATACACTGTAACCCCTAGGTATTTTTTTTTTTTTTTTTTTTTTTTTTTTTTTTTTTTTTTTTTTTTTTTTTGAAAAAGAAATCACCGCTGATGAGTAGTAAATTTCACGAAGCGTAGTCTTAAGGGAAATAAGATCTTCCACATGAACTTCTGTGCTGTGCTGTGAGTGTTGAGGGGTGGGGGTGGGGTGGAGGAGGAGGAGGGGGAGGGGGCGGGGGGGGGGGGAATTTACAGTACACAGCTGTGGAGATGATCTGCACTTCTTGATGAATTAGTAGTAAACAGTAACAGATGTTGAAAGGTAAATGGCCCAGGAAAAGGAGGTTAAGTGCCAGGCTGACTTCTATTTTTTATTTGAATGTTCCTGTCCAAACAAGTGCTGTATTCCTTCTTGGTGAGAACATTACCCAGGACAGTTAGGATATCCTCACACACACAGATGCGCACAAATTAAAAAAAAAGGGAGATAAATCAACTCTATATTTTATTTTCAATATTAGACTTGTAGAGTGGTTTCCTTTAGATCATGTTTCACCTCTCCGCAGTAAACAGTGTGTGAACTGCTGGATTGACTTTTGTTGTTGTTTTTTTTTTTTTTCATTGTTTTTTTCCGTCAGGACGAGGAGTCACTGAACAACAAACTGTGTACTTTCACCATCACACAGAAAGAATTCATGAATCAACATTGGTAAGAGATGTGTGTCCTGTTCTCCAGTCTTTGACGTCTGTTCATTACAGTATCATGTAGGAAATCCAAGCACGCACACACGCACACACACATGACATCTTCTCCGCACCCCTCCCCCCCCCCCTGCACACACACCCACACATACACACATACGCACGCACATGCATACGCTCACACACACATACAGACATACACGTACACACACACACACACACGTACCTACGCACACACATACATACATGCATACACGTACATACGTGTGTGTACACACACACACATAAACATGCACACATACACATGCACACACACACACACACACACATACACACACACACACACACACACACATGATGATATACAAAATCCAAAAAGGTTTTCCACTGTAAATTGCCTTGGGAACAAATCAAAATGGAGTGTTCATGAGAGGAGGGAATAAAGAGCCACAGAATTTTTTACTTTTTTTGGGGGGGGAGGGGGGGTATGCTTTTGGATGAGGATGATGAAGATGATGCTTTGGAGTCCATTGTGGTCTGAGACTGCATTTAAGGGCCTTTACTCTAAGCTTACTTTTATACTACATCCCAGTTGTCAGCCAGGCTTGGGAGACACAGACACCTGCAGTGCTGGTCAGGAAATTTGAGGTGCATCAGTGAAGTGGATGAGAGTTGAGAGTTTGGTTCCAGGCTTCCTGTTTCAGCCCTTAGCACACTCAGTGTAGAGTAGGAGCCCGTTGGAGCTGAAAAATTCCACAAATGAATGGCTCTGATGAGAGCCAAATCCATTGGGCCGCCCCCCCCCCCCCCCCCCACAGTCTGCACCAGGCCGGTTGATCCTGTCTGTTGTATGCCGGTTGTCAACATATATGGATAGGTGCCGCTGTCATTTGTTTTTGTTAGGATAGGTACCGCTGCTACATGCTTTTGTAAGGATAGGTACCACTGTTAAATGTTTTTTTGTAGGGATAGGTACCTATGTTACAATTCTCTGTAAGGAGAGGTACCACTGTTGCTTTTTTTTTTCGTAAGAAGAGGTACCACTGTTGCATGTTTTTTGTAAGGATTGGTACAACTGTTACATGTTTTTTGTAAGGATAGGTGCCACTGTTACATGTTTTTTTTTTTTTAATAAGAATAGGTACCATATGTTTTTCTTTGTGAGGATAGATACCACTGTTACATGTTTCTTGTAAGGATAGGTACCACTGTTACATGTTTTTTATAAGGATAGGTACCACTGTTACATTTTTTTATAAGAATAGGTACCACTGTTACATTTTTTTGTAAGAATAGGTACCACTGTTACATTTTTTTTGTAAGAATAGGTACTACTGGTTTCTTGTGAGGATAGGTACCTTTTTTACATTTTTTTTGTGAGGATAGGTACCACTGTTACATGTTTTTTGTAAGGATAGGTACCACTGTTGCATGTTGTTGTTTTTTTTAAGGATAGGTACCAGTGTTACATGTTTTTTGTGAGGATTGGTACTACTGTTACATTTTGGTGAGGATAGGTACCACTTTTACTTTTTTTTTTTTTTGCAAGGATTGGTACCACTGTTACATGTTTTTGTAAGGATAGGCACCACTGTTATATGTTTTTGTAAGGATAGGTACCACGTTTACATGTTTTTGTAGGGAAAGATATACCACTGTTAGCTGTCTTTTGTAGTAACACGCACCTGTGTCAAGTGTGTCTCCTGTTCACAGGTACCACTGTCACACCTGCAAGATGGTGGACGGGTAGGGGTGTGCACGGTGTGTGCCAAGGTGTGCCACAAGGATCACGACCTCTCCTATGCCAAATTCGGATCCTTCTTCTGTGACTGTGGTGCGAAGGAGGATGGTTCATGCAAGGTGAAGGATGAGGCTGTGAGAGGCGGTGACTGTGTGCGAGTGTGTGTGTGTGTGTGTGTGTGTGTGTGTGTGTGTGTGTGTGTGTGTGTGTGTGTGTGTGTTGTGTGTGTGTGTGTGTGTGTGTGTGTGTGTGTGTGTGTGTGTGTGTGTGTGTGTTTTTTTTTTTTAACTTTTTTTAATGTATGACCTAGGCTTCATCCCAATGCAACGATACATTTGTCCATATAACAACCACCATAGAACCATCTCAGTCTCCATGTAACAGCCACCATATAGAACCATCTCAGTCTCCATGTAACAGCCACCATAGGAACCATCTCAGTCTAGCTGTGTTGACTTCTAAGCTGCTCTGAGCAACTCTCGCTTTCTCTGAGCTCAGAGAATTGCGTCATCGGCGGGATGAAGAAAAAAAAACGGCACCAGAATTGGTCAGTTTGAAGAAGGTTCAGCAGAACATGCAGTGAAAGGTGAATGAAACCCTCACATGAGATGAACCAATGCAGAGGAGAGGCAAGTCTGTGGAATGAAATGAATTCATGATGATCGTGCTTTTTGGTGAGTACTTTTAGTTACTACACAAACCTCGGGGACTAATTGAAGTATTCAAACAGTGAATATCGGCTTGAGAAATCAGGATGCCCTGAACTCGAGTTGTCCTCCACTGCAGGATGCCCTGAACTTGAGTTGTCCCCCACTGTAGGATGCCCTGAACTCGTGTTGTCCCCCACTGTAGGATGCCCTGAACTCGAGTTGTCCTCCACTGTAGGATGCCCTGAACTCGAGTTGTCCTCCACTGTAGGATGCCCTGAACTTGAGTTGTCCCCCACTGTAGGATGCCCTGAACTTGAGTTGTCCCCCACTGTAGGATGCCCTGAACTCCAGTTGTCCTCCACTGTAGGATGCCCTGAACTCGAGTTGTCCTCCACTGTAGGATGCCCTGAACTCGAGTTGTCCTCCACTAGGATGCCCTGAACTCGAGTTGTCCTCCACTGTAGGATGCCCAGAACTCCAGTTGTCCTCCACTGTAGGATGCCCTGAACTCCAGTTGTCCTCCACTGTAGTAGATGCCCTGAACTCCAGTTGTCCTCCACTGTAGGATGCCCTGAACTCCAGTTGTCCTCCACTGTAGGATGCCCTGAACTCGAGTTGTCCCCCACTGTAGGATGCCCTGAACTCCAGTTGTCCTCCACTGTAGGATGCCCTGAACTCCAGTTGTCCTCCACTGTAGGATGCCCTGAACTCCAGTTGTCCCACACTGCACCATGGTGCAGACAAGTGACATGAGCTCTGTGGGTCCCCAGGCGCTGGTGAAGCGCACGGCCCAGAGCGGCATCGACTCCTGCGGTGCGGCCATCGGTCAGTCTCCTTTCGCGGTGGACACGTTCCACCACCACTCCTCCCTGCGGCGCCGCCTGTCCTCCCCGGGGCCGGACGACAAGCCCACAGAGACCAGCAAGACGCCGCAGGAAGCCAGCGAGGTGCACAAGGTGCTCCTCAAGCAGATTGAGGTATTGTTACAGGGTGTTGTTGTTCTTGACGTTTGTAAATCATATATTGCATTTGGATATGTTTGTAAATCATTTATCATAGGGGAGTGCATTGTTTCATAGGTTGACAGATTAAGCCTGTGGAGTTGGTTGGGTTTTTTTGGGGGTTTTTTTTTTTTTTTTTTTTTTTTAAAATCAAGTTCATGTTTACTGGTACAGAGGTGTCATTGTTTCATAGATTGACAGATTGAGCCTGTAGATATTCATTTTTTTTTCCCAATCAGATCCATGTTTACTGGTATGGAGGTTTCATCAGTGGCATGGACCAAGCGCTAAAAACAAGCTCATCCAAGAAAGGAAATGATGAGCAAGTTCCCATATAGATGATTGTAAGAAAGTACCTTTCAGCACAACAACCACCTAAACAAGCAAATAAACACTGAAACAAACAAATAGTGAAAACAGCAGTTCTGACATGAGAAGACTTCCAAAGGAATGTCATGATCAATACTGTGACATGTAACCTCATTTACAGTCAGGAGGGAAAGGTCCAGCCTGCTTTCTTGATGAGCCATTAGCTTGATGAGAGCAAGAATTGACATTATCGCATTTGGGTTTTTTTTTTGTTGTTATTTGTTGGTTTGTTTTTTTTTTTTTTTCCTGAAAGCCACAACATCCAGTATGAGTATATTCCTGATGCCTCTGGTATAAAAAATTTTTCTGCTGACCAGAACTTTCTGTTCCTGAAGATCTGGGGACTGGCACGTTTGGAAGAGGTGTTCATGGCGTTTCAGTTCACCACATCCTTGTGATGGTTGTCAAGGAGAGCTTGGATGAATTTACACCTTAAAAAATTGAGCTCGTGTATGTCTAGCAATAGGGTTTGAAACACACCTAACGTGTGTTTGCTGGCATATGATGTATGACTTGAAATTGAAAGTATAGGTGAAGTTTCAGAAATGATCAAAATCTTGTCTATTCATCTTATTTATTGGATGTTCTTTTCATCTGCTTGCTAGGGTTGATAATTAAGGTGTTTCTGTCTTCACTGCAAAGAAAGAGGGGGAATGTTTTCTGTTAAGGTTTAGATTCATTTTTTTTTTTTACTTATAAGCGATCTTTGTTTTCTACTTTCCATGATTAGACCCTTGAACTGTTTGCCTTTTAGAATCAGTCAGTTGTTTTTATCTTTTTTTTTCTTCATTCACAGGAGTACAAAGCAGAGCTCCTTACCCATGTGGTAAGTTACACTGGTTTTGTTTGTTGAAATGGGGGCATGGAGAGGGGTTGGAGTTAGGGATGGGCGTGTGAATGGATGTGGGCATGTTGTTTACTTTAAACGCCATTCAGATAATTCTGTCTGTATCTCCAGCTGGTTGATATCACAGTACAAACAAAAAATGATCTAGTTAAGTATATTGTCACAGTAATGTTGAATGTGGAGTTCAATGAATAATGAAAACGTTTTGCTCTTCTTTCATATAATCTAGCAAGGGGAGTGCGTTGATTATTGAACTGACTGTGCTGAAGGGTAAATTCAGTGAAAAAATGGAGAAACCAGTTGTTAACGCTTGTAACTGAGTATGAATTTAAACAGTTAAAACAAAAAGAAGAAAACTTGGTCTGCAGAACTGGAAGTTGAAAGAAGTTAAAAAAAGAAACAGAAGAAGGGGTAAAAACATCCAAACAAACAACAGCAAAAAGAAAAAGAAAAAAAAAAAGCATCCCAGAAGAAGGCTTTCTGTATGTTTGTGTGCGACTTTCCCAGTGAAGATGAATTTCCCCACAAATTAAAGAGAGACTCGAACTGTTACCCCCTGACAGGAGCAGTCCAACACGGTGCAGACTGTGCTGGACATCCTTCAGTGGATCGTGCCCCCGCTGACAGACAACTACCAGGACGCCTCCCCGATGGGCAGTACGGCGCGGGCCCAGAAAGCCCTGGCTGACCTCCACATGCAGGCCAAGAAGATCGAGACCACGTCCGACCAGCTGATGGTAATGCCGTGAGAGTGTGTGTATATTTGTGTTTATATGTGTGCTGCTTTTTGTATGTGTGTGCCAGGCCTTTTTACCCTCGCGATTTAGCTGTATTTTGTATGTTTGACAAATATATGACAAGTACAACAAACTGTAAAAAAAGAGTAGAAAATGTTAAAAGAGACAAAGTTGTTAAGCGATAATTGCACTTGCTAAATGTAGCCATTGGGGGAGGGGGAGGGGGGTGTTGACCAAAGACTGACAACTCTTGCTAACTTCTACTCATGAAATCGCATGAGCCTGAGCCTGTGTCTGTTTTTCTTCAAAAATATGCTCTGAAACAGAAGAAAAAAAAAAAAAGTGTGAGAAAGCATGACTTTTTTGCCAAATATGATGATGAATCTGGTTCGAAAGTAAATTATTTTAGAAAGAATCCATTTTTACTACAGTTAATCAAGATCAGGCAGTTACAAGCTGGAAGAAGAAGACTGTTCCGTGATGGCAGATGAGCGTGAAATGGATGTTCCCCTGCC
Organism: Conus betulinus; assembly: GCA_016801955.1. NCBI lineage: Eukaryota > Metazoa > Mollusca > Gastropoda > Neogastropoda > Conidae > Conus > Conus betulinus. The sequence goes on along the minus strand of JADBJO010004202.1, from coordinate 106,143 downwards.
CCCCACCCCCACCACCCCCACCCCAGTCTCCTTCACCATTCCACCCGACCCCAATATTTGAAGGAAGAAGCATTGAACTTCCCATCACACACACACACACTCGTCCCCCCAGCCCATTCTACAAAAAAATTCTGTACTCTTTGTTTAAAGTACATCGATAGCAGTCTTAGGGTAAACAGGGTTAGATTGCGGGTGCACTTTGATTGTTTCTAGAATCAAACTGCTCTGAAGATGAATCTGGTTGGAACAGAATTAATCAGTTTAAGTCTTTCGAAACCACTTCAAGCCTGAACAGCAAGGCAAATCGGTCTCTTTGCAGACAGTGACCCTAGGCTCACAGGAGGGCGCCTTTGAGAACGTGCGGATGAACTACAGCGGAGACCAGGGGCAGACGATCCGCCAGCTGATCACGGCGCACATGCTGCGGCGCGTGGCCCATGTGCGTGCTGTCGTCGCCGCAGGGCAAGAGGCAGCACCTGGCGGTCAGCCACGAGAAGGGGAAGATCACCATCCTGCAGCTCTCGCCCTGCTCAAACAGGCCGACTCCAGCAAGAAGAAGCTCACCCTCACTGTAAGTCAGCACATCTGGTCTTTGAACTGGGGGGGGGGGGGGGGGGGGGGGGGGGGGGGGGGGGGGGTGGCACTTGCTCAGTTCATGTTGTTCCAGACTTGGCCAACTGCAGAGGGTCTGCAGAGGATGAGTTTTTTTGGTCGAGGATTGATCCTGTACAGTACCGCATTGTTTCAGATCAAAATATATATCGAACAACCAGATTAATTGTATAGACCGGTGGACAAAATTTTGAATCAAATTATATCAAACCAGATATATCGACCACCAACTTAAGTGTATAAACGGGTAGACAAAATGGAGTTCTGTTTGAAAAAAACAACAGCAAAAAACCCACATTGAAAAAGGAACCCCTTTCCACATCCACTGAAAAAAAAAACGAAATCCTGCAAGTCAGACCAAGGGTTGTATGAAAATCACTATGGTCACACACCTGCTCTGAAAAGATCATGCATATCTGCTTCGACTTGCCACATGTGGGCACCACCCCACACCCCCAGAGTCATCACCACAGTTTCTCAGTTGGTATCCGTCATTTGTATTGACTGAATCGTTTTTGATGTGGACCAGTAAGTTGCCCACCATCATGTTATATGTACTGCCTTTTTCACTGTCATATTTGATACAAGGGGCACCAACAAAAAAAAAAAAAAAAAGAAAATTCTCTGGCCAATGATGAACGCAGTGCAAATGGGACTGCAAGAACCAAAAGCTACCTAACACCTTTTCTTAATGCAGCATTTTAAAGTGCACCTAAGGGCAAAGAGGGGGTAGTTGGGGGGAGGGAGATGATGGAGGAGTCAGAGAGATTAGGGGGGTTGAATTGACTCTCTTAATCTTTAAGAAAAAAAGGTTTGTAGACTGGTCGAAGCAAACTGCAGTGTTCAGCGGCATCTTCAGGTTGGGCCGTTGGTTGGTTGGGCCATGTTTCATAGTGTCGGAGAAACAGAACTTGCCAAACAAGTGTTTGGGTGGGACCAAGAATGTGGGTGTGAGTTCATATCCCACTTCTGACACCATCGTAGATGTGTTTGTCTCAAGGCTCTTTCTTACGCTAGAGTCTCCGACAGATTGTCTTTGAGACTGCGTTCACTGTTGGTTTCTTCACTCCAGGGGCATCACTCTGGATGGTGAAAAGGGGAGTCACTGTAATGGAAGATATGCCAGTTCATGTTGTGCAATCGTTGATTTAATCAGCTCCATGGAGTGTTACAAAGCCGGCCCATGTTGCACTGGCTCAAGAGTCCTGTTAAAAGATTTTCAGCCAGTGAACAGGAGCTAACAGCATTATCAGAAGTTGTTGTGGCATCAGAATGCTGACCGCTGACCAAGCCATTCAAAAGGCTTTGCTGCCTCTTGCCTTGCATGATGCTGGAACTGCCTTCTGGATTCAGACCAGGTGCCACTAGGAGTTGAGCTTTTCTTGTGCTTGAAAACTGGATAAGTACCGATCTTCACATCTGACCATGTGTTTGTGTGTGCACGAGTACATTATGTATGCCTCATAGATTTATAAATGCGCGTGTGGAAAAGCAGCATTTGTGCTTTTACATGTGTGTAATATGTTACAGAATGAGGAAAAGAGGTTGCAGATGGATATAAAAGAAAAACGTAATAAGTTCTTCACAAAATGGGGTTCATTTCAGTTTCCATGCTTACTCACCACAGTTCTGATGTCTAATGGCTTGCTTGTGAGTGTTCTTTGAGCTTAAGAACGTCTAACATTAACTGTTAAAAGCACACTCGAGAGTACTGAGAACCATGTGTTTCATCTGATTGTTCATGTTGGATTTCCAGATTGTTCATGTTGGATTTCCAGCTTTCATTGGTTTTTTGCCTTTAATCACTCATGTGTTTGTTTTGTCATTTGCTGTCGGACTTGTTTATTTGCTGAACAGTCTGATGTCAGACTTTATTTTTTTTGTTTGCTGTCTCATTTTTTTTTATGGAGTGTTAGTTGTGTTATTCCCACGCCGTTCATTGCAGCTCCAAGTATACAGCTATACTACTGTTTATTCTGTTGCAACCCTGCTCCAGCTGTGCACAGGTGGTAATCATTAGTAAGTCAGTATAAGGCAACCCGCCAGAGGAGACGCTGCACTGCTCTTGAATCACTTTGTTGGTTTCTGTGGTGCCTGTTCTGATCCAACATGTGCAGGACACTGGCTGCTAAGCCCCCAGCTGCTGACAAAAGTTTGCTAAGTCAAGGAGCCAGTGTTGGCGATCATCTCTCTCTGAGGGGCATCACCAGGTTTGTCCAGCGACAGTGCCCATGAACTTGCTGGTTCGAATAACTTTGACCTGAATTCATCAAAGGTGTAGGTGGGGTTAGGAAATGGAGAGTGAGGGCACCATGAGAGCAGGGCATGAAGGGCCACAAGTTTTGATTCCATTTTTTGTTATGCTGATCAGTGAAGATGGGGATGTGGAGATGCCACAGGTTTTGATTCCATTTTTTGTTATGCTGATCAGTGAAGATGGGGATGTGGAGGGTCAATCCATACCTTTCTGCAGAGAGATGGTTCCACCCTTTATGCTTGAGTCCATTTTGGAAGTATGGGAATGGAAGGTATTTGCCAAATGGTTGTTGTGGATTTCTCTAGCAGCCTTTGAAATGACTTACCTTGGCCTCTGCTTGTAGAGTGAGTGAAGTTCATGCCATGCCTTCTCCAGGGACCCATGGTCCCTGAGGTGGCACGATGATCGCTGAATCACCCTCTCCACAGGCCCTTCTTTCCAAGCCCCAAAACTGCAGTCCCAAAGACCAGCCATTGACAGTAACCTTGCCTCCGCTGGCCCCGTCATCATCCAGTCCAAGGCCCAGACGGTTGCAGGTGGAGCAGGTTATGTGTCCTCACAGAGCACTGAAGATGTTCCTTCAGAGGACTGAGTCGGGCTCCTAGAGTCACTTCTCAGATGTAAGAGAAATGCTGTCGCAAAGCCCCGAATGATAATCTTCTGACTTGGGCAGTTACATTGCCAAGCTTATACCTGTGCCGGAAACCACTCCTCTTCAGTGATGTGACTTGGATACAGATGCACTTGACTGCCTTGGAGGCATAATGGTCGTCCAAACACCACCACCCTGCCACTGCTTTCTTTCACGTTGACTCTTTTCGTTTTGGTCATTCTGTTCACACAGCACTACCACTAGCTGCCATTTGTATGTTTGCACTTTGTTATTTTGCACTTTGTTCAAGTACTTTGTTACTTTGCACTTTGTTCAAGTTGCCATTGGTATTCATGCGATACATACATGACAGGGTCTTTGGAGTGACAGTCTGTTCTCATTTTCTCAGTATGCATTTGGAGAGAGGGTCTTCTCCTTCTCCTGATGTTGTATATGAGAAATGTTCTCCGTAAACATTCTTACTGCTTGTCACCTTGTGCCATTACCTTGAGGGAGAGCTGGGACTAATCCTTTCACCTGCAGACTAAGCATCGGAGATTTGTTGCTAGGTCCCTAAGTGGTGTCTGGTACCGACTTCTGAGCAAGAGAAACCATATCGAGACATTCTTGTGTAATAACAGTATCTCTCTGTAATATCGGTGTCTTGCTGTTCTTGTGAGCATGTTTCCCACATTCTTTTTTTGTTTTTGTTTTTTTTATTCTGGGATTGTTTAGGAAAAGTATGAGAAAAAGGAACTTTACAGCTAAAAGTAATGCTATAATGTACTTACCTGTCGTAACACTACGATATCCTCCCTCCTGCCCTTTTGGTCAGGAAAAGGTGTGAAAACTGGGATAGTTTGAATGAAGTGAACTCGACCAAAAGATTGACTCCCTGCTCTTGAGGGGGGGGGGGGGGGTCTTTTCTTTCTTTTCTGTTTTTTTTTTTTTTTTTGTTTTTTTTTTTTTTTTGTTGGTTGGTTCTTGATCCTGGTAATATAATGAAGTTTCATGCCAAATAGGGATAAGGCATTTGTTCGGACGCATGTAAGGATATCATAAAACTGCATTTAAGAGTAGAATTTGTTTGAAAAAAATTGTTAAAATTTGTTGTTGAGAAAAATGAATACAGAACATCTAAAAATAATAAGAGAAAAAGCATAAAAGTTGTATGAATTGAAGACAAAAGTATTGGTAAACTTTGTCAGTTATTTACACATTATAATACCACATAATCGAAAGGAAAGATATAGTGTGCAACATCACACATAACCTATCGTCACAAGTGATGTCAGAGCCATTAAACACTCATTGGAGTGGCAATGATCTTCATTGGCTTCATATACTGTACCATGTCAGACCATAGCATTCAACGGCAGTCAGTCATCTCTGTCAGGCCGGATTTTTGTGGCAAATGCAGTCATAAGATAGTCACGTGACACCCACCCTACTTCCGCCAACGGAAGACGCCGATATTCGCTTCCTGTACCTCATTTTTCAACTTCGGCCTGTCGCGCAAGCAAGAGAAGTCTTGTGCTCTGTCTCGCCTATATTTTGCCTTTGTGTAAAGATTGCTTGTGTTTCGCATTCTTGACTCATTCACTTGTGCCTTGCGCTAAACCCTTAGTACACTTGCCGTGTTAGGCTATTGGTGGGCTAGCATTTCTAGCATTTAATTAATTTTCGCGATCGTCGTTATCCTGGTTCTTGTTTTATCGGCGTTTTACACACGCGAGTTTGTTTTTTTGGTGCTGTCCCTCAGCTCCCCTTGAGTTCCTTGGGCCTTTCAAGACCTCGCTCACCTTCTCCTTAACGGCCCTCCTACATGTATGGCACTCCTGCGCATTATTTTTTCCCCTCACGCCACTACTCTTCGACGATCGCATTGCCGATCTCGGCCGCCATCTTTCTTTGCACCAGTCGTGCTTTCACCATTTCGCCTCATTGCAATAAGTCCATCGTACTACACGTGGTTTAGCGTCCACATTTCTCGTGTTTGTACACACGTGCTTTCGCTTGTGTCTTCACTTATCCTTAGTCAACTCGCGGATCGCGATGGCAGTCTACTGTTGTTTTCACACTCGATCGTACTTCGATCACGCAGCATTACTCAGCACTTTTCGGTGACGGTGCTGTTGACCTGTGATTGAGTTTCTCATGATTTCTCGATCCCCTGGCACATCACACAAGCGATTTTCTCGCTCACCTGCCCCTCATGCTCTTATACTTGTATCATTATGCACGGCCGATCGAGTTTAATTATCTCTTGCTCAATCGACTATCATGTCTGCCCTTTGTGATCGTGTGTTCGGATTTGCTCGGCACCATTGCCCAACATGGTGAAGGACTCCGTCAGGTCGAGCCACTCGACATTTCAGAAGTCGCTCACATTCCCGGAGAAACCCACGGGTTGATTCCGATCCAGAGCAAACCATTCTTACCACAGAAGAACGGACAGCCGAGGTAGATGGAGACGACCTTTCCACGGAGGGGAGGCGGGGGATTTTTCTTACTCTACACGACCGCCGGGACACACGACCACTGGGTTCGAAAGATACCAGACAAGCAGCCGCCATTAATAAATGTCTCTCTTTTGACCTGCCAGAAAATCAGAGGGCAAAGGCTCCCCTCAAAGGGCTGAGTCAAGCCAAATCATCTCGTCGAAATTCTCCGTCTCCTTTGGCCAGCTTGCTTTTTACCTTTCCTGCGCAAAGCGAGACCTCTGTCTACAGGGTTCGTACAGGGCCCTAAAAGGCCCTAACCTTTTTAGGCAAAAAATAGGGGCCCCTAAAAGGCCTTAAAAATCAAAATGAAGAGGCTGGAGGCCCTAAAAGGCCCTAAAACCAGGACAGCCTCAGAAAAAAAAAATCTAAAAAAAGAAAACTTGTGAAACAACAACAACAACAAAAAAATCAAAGAAAAATGATCAGAAAAGAAAAAAAAAAACCGATTTTCATAATAGGTAAATGCCGAATCAGTACCGATCGATCATGGTGTAAAAGTCGTTCAAGGGAAGTAACTCCACGACAAAGTAACTGTGCTGTCCGCCATCTTGGACTTTCCATGTGTTGAAGGAAGCAAGACCACGGTTCATTTTTTCAACGAAATTTGACATTTCATTGAGAGTTTCTTTACAAGATTTCGTCAATTTCACTCAGAGACATGGGGAAGTGTTTATTCCAAGATATGTGGCTTGATAAATCTGAATATAAGCTCTGGCTTCGCCAGATAACTTGGACAAATATCGGTTCTATTGTAGTTTTTGTAAGAAGGGGTTTCAGCTTGGGAAAATGGATGAAAAAGCCCTTCAAACTCACCAAAAAGGGAAGGCGAGTGCTACAGCGGCAGTGTCCGGCAGTGTCCTTAAATTTTTTTTTTTTTTTTTTTTAAAAAGATCGTGACGATGGGCAAGCCTCAAGTAGTACTAGTACATCAACATGTTTTTGCACTGAAAAGCACTTGGTGCTGGTCCTTCAACAAGTTCCAGTGCTTCTACTGCAACTTCGTTTGGCCCTACTGCCTCTCTAACACCCCCGCTCTTTCTTCACCCCATATCACCAGCATCCTAACACAACTACATGATTACACCTGTCCACCACCTCAACAGCAATCCACTATATGTTCCACAAAAGCACACACCCACTCACACCATATTAACTTGCAGTGCCCCCCCCCCCACCCCTGACCACTTCCTTTCCTTTGTCCACATTATGTTCCTCCACCCCACCCCCCCTCTGTGTACAAATATACTAAGGGGGGCTTGTCTCCCCTCTCCCCTCTTCATACAGGTATGCTTAGATGTATGTACATGTGTTTGTCGTGTGTGTGTATGTTTTTTTTTTTTGTTTGTTTTTTTTAATACACAGATTCCCATATATGACCACTATCATTATTACCACCACTCATAAGATGTCCTGTGTATGCCAATCCTCTTTTTTTTTTTTTTTTTTTTTTTTTGCATATGTCTGCATATGTATGTGTGTGTAGATGTGCCTGTATGTATGTACCTGTGTGTGTGTGTGTGTGTGTGTGGTGGTGTATGTACATGTGTGTACGTGCATGTATCATGCATGCGTGTGTGTGTGTGAGACGGTGATGATTTCATTTATGACAACCATCGCCATCAATCGGTCATGATCATTGCCCCCCCCCCCCCCCCCCCCCAAAGTGTTGTGGGTTTTTTTTTGTTTGTTTTTTTTTTTAATCTCAACAGGCATTATCTTGCCAATGCTATCATGCTATTTCACCTATGGCAATGATCAACATCCTGTATCACTGTTTGTCCAACTTACGACAATGACCAATTATCCATGAATCATCAATTTTAGTCCTTTTTTTTCCCCCCATCCCCAACTGGCATTACTACATCAATGCCACCACATTTATTTCACTTATGACTTATAGTACTGTAGATCTCATCTCAGTGATCAACATCCATCAGTCATTGATCATTTCCTTTATTCCCCCACTGGCATTATCGTACTTGCCAATACACTATCCTACTCCTTTTACAAAAATGACCGTCAGCCTACACCACCGTGGATCATACATTTTGACCATGATCATCATCCACCCATCTTTGCACACCTCCCCCATTCCCCCACCGGCATGTTACACCAGTGCCACAACATTATCCCACTTACACAACAATTATCATCATCCTACAGTACTGTTTATCTCAAATGATACATTATCATCACCCATCAGTCATCTACCCCCTACCCCCTCCATCCTCTTTCTCAACCTGCAACATTATACTAATGCCACCTTAATATTCCACTTAGCACAATGACCATCACCGTCCAGTACTGTTGATCTCACCCATGCCAATGAGCGTCGCCCACAGGTCATTGATATTTTGTTTTTTACCCCCCAATTTGCGCCATTGCACCATCACCACTACATTTTTCCACTTATATAACATAATCATCATCCTATGGTACTAATGATCTAAAATGATTACCATTTATCAGTTACTGAAAATACTCCCATACAGTGAACACCTTCATACTGCACTATATATGGAAATGAAGAAGCTGACCAATTGACAAAGGAAGGAGGACAGCAGCCCCAACTGTAAAAGGTAGCCTCCTTGGAATAAATCAAAAGTATTTCCAAGGAGAGAAATAGGAGGATGACTTGAGCACTGGACTGTTCTCACTGGACTGTTCTCTCCTTCAACCAGAGGCAGTGTGTGCTAGTCAATCAACGACAAGGCAGCTTTTGTTAGTCAGGTGGAAAGAAAAGCATAGGCCTGCTTTTTTCTTCATCTCTTGTGACTTGTATTCCTAAGACTCCACCTTGTATGTTTACTCTAGCCATTGTAAAAGATTTCTTTGTTTTCATACGGACATGGAATTGACAAGATTCATACCAGAAAGTGATTAGGTGCTTGCTGAATGGAGGTCTGTATTGGAGAAAATGGCATCTGTGGGAGGCAATGGTGAGCGCTTTTCAGTATTTTTGTGTGCCCCCTGATGGCCCTGGTTTTTTTTTAATTTTAGGCCCTAAAAAAGGCCCTAAAAGGCCCTAAATTTTTTTCTTGAAAGTCTGTATGAACCCTGGTCTATTATGCTGTGTCACGCGACCCTTGGCCCCTGGGGTTGTACCAGATCATAGCAGTTGTATGTCATTGTTAACCACAGCTTTTGGTGTCGGGCCCGGATGACCTCAAGGGGAAGGTGTCGAACTCTTGTTCCAAGGTCTTGTGTTCAGTTCACTATTTGAGACAGGGAGTGTGCAGAGTTTTTTATTTCCAGAGTAACTGTCTGTGCAGTCTTCAGCCCCTCTAAGCCCTCCAAATGACGCTTTATACCGAGGTCCTGTGCATGAATGCTGGCATACACCATCTAGCATGAACTCAATCCCATTTCACCTTTTAGGGAAGAGACAGGCATCATGTGCATGATGACCTGAAAAGGACACATGGACTCTGATGTTGTGTGCCCGTCCATGAAGATGGATTGTGGATGCCTGACTGGTAATTACTAAAATGGTCCCATGTGAAAAAAAATCTTGTCAGTGGTGAACCTCAAGAGTTCTAGCCAAGGAATAAAGAAAGACGAGAAAGAATGAAAGTTGTCGTAATCACTTATGTTTCACCTGGTCATGCTTCATGCACAAACTGGGTGGAACCTGTGTCACTGTGAAGTCAAAAGGCTGGTCATTCATTTTTCACAACAAAGATGAAAAAGCAGCATGGCATCGATTAATCACAGGTTTCTCAAGCAAAGGCTTTAAGGAAAATGTAACCTGTTCAGCTGAGGTGAGTTGGGTACTGGGGAGAGCTCAAGGTCGAACGGATCCTGGATCTACATTATGATCCTGATTGGCTACAAAATTTAGCGGGTTTTGTCTGTAGGCCACATTCTGTCTTATCCACCAAGTTTGTTAAAATCAGATGTTTAACGTTTGCATTATCTTTCTGAACAGACAAACCATATAGTCAGGTGGAAAGATAACCCAGTAACATTGTCCCATTAACAGTATGAGTAAAGAAACAGTCATTGTGTGTGTGTGTGAAAGAGTGCTGTCAGGCGCCATTGTCAAAAGGCTGGCACAACATCAGAGCAGTTGTCAACAGAATGTTGGGGAATTTTTGCCCTGAAGCAGTTGTTGCATGAAGTAGTGTGTAGCCAACCCCCCACCCCAAAGAATTAATGGTCTGAAATCTTCCATCTAGTGTGGCTTTTAAGCTAAAGAATAGCATGTGAATGATAAAAACAGGTCTGGTACTGTTGACATTTTGCCTAAAGTTTGTCAGCTTCTAGATAAGTTGGAAAATAGATTTGTTACAAACAACCAGGATGATTAAAGTCGTAATTTGAATCACTATGACAACAGTGCCTTGTTTTTGTTTTCTCTCTTTTTTTTTTTCATTTATTTTGTTTTGGGTTGTTTTTTTTTTGCAATGTTTTATCTTCTTTTCTACATTTTTGCATTATCAGAACGCAAGTCTCTTTTTATTGTTTCCTCAGCAAGGTGTCAGTGGAGCACAGTTTAGCGTTTTTCTGGTTTTGATGTCAGATTGGTGATGTCATTGTTTTCAGAGACTGTCGTCAGCTCCGATACCATTCACTGTGCTGTCCATTGTTGGGAACCCCTGCAACGAGGACTTCCTTGCTGTGTGTGGCTTGAAGGTACAGTTTGGGTGTCTTTTTTTTATGTACATATTGATTCTTTATTGTGAATATTTGTAAATTTGCAGCATTTATTTGTTGGAAAATATAAGCAGCACAGCCTTAAATGTGACCATAGAATTTTCACATCTATTGTAAAATATGTTAGCAGTCACTTAACACAGAAATCGCAGAACGGACAAGCAGTTTCCTCTGTGACCAGGTAGATGTGAAAACCTTGTTGATTGCCTGGTGTGTTAATGAAAAGATAATGCGAGCATAACCTGTACTGTTCTCAAGTGAGATTTCATGTGAGATCAGGCTGTTTGCGTTTGACTGAAATTATTCCCCCCACCCCACCCAACTACTCCATTCTTGGTAAACAATTCCATGTTATCAGTGTGGGTCATGTCTACATTGACAGTTTCAGGTATTTGCACAGCTCTCCTATGTGAACTTCGATGAAATATGCCGACTTCATAAGAGTGTTTTGGCTTTCAGGATTGTCACGTGCTGACCTTCACGGGGTCGGGGACAGTGTCTGATCACCTGGTGCTCCACCCTTCCCTGGCCACCGGCAATTTCATCATCAAGGTGAAAGATTTTACCTGTCGCTGAGCATTTTGAAGTTTCACTTTTGGATACAGAGGATGGTTTTCTTGTTGGTTGGTTGGTAATGGCAGGTTGTTACAAATGAATGGTTGGTAATGGCAGGTTGTGACAAATGAATGGTTGGTAAATGGCAAGTTATGACAAATGAATGGTTGGTAATGGCAGGTTGTGACAAATGAGTGGTTGGTAATGGCAGGTTGTGACAAATGAGTGGTTGGTAATGGCAGGTTGTGACAAATGAAGTGCGAAGTACAGAAGCTGCTGTATATCTGTGAGACAGATGCAATCAGGTGCAGCTGTTGACACAGGAGCTTAATTTTTTTTTCTTCCCCCCCCCCCCCCCCCCCCCTGCAGTCATAGGAGTCCTCCCCATTTTTCCCCATTTTTATGTCAACACAATTGTGAGCAAAATTAGCATGTCTGCAGTATGTGTTTGTGTTTGACAAGGAGTAGAGGTGGCTGAGATTGGTGTTATTTGTGCACCTTGAAGAGATATGAAATTCAGGTCAGAACTGAAAAGGTATCTTTGTAAGTCATCTGAAGTGATCTGTGTATTTAAAGCAATTTCTTGTAACAAAGTTACCATCCCATATTTTTCACAGAAATTAAGAAATCGTTCTGAAACCCAGAATCAGGTGTTTAAAAAGGAAAAGAAAAAGACAGCACGGCTCAGAGCTGATTTCTTTTGGAAGGGGATAATGAACTGTAGGGAAGGCATGGCCAGTGTGATGAGCATATGGCAGCAGCAACATGCAGTGCAAGGTGGGTTTTCTCTGTGACCATTCCACGGATCAGTTCCAGTGGTCAGGCGTGAAAACACTTTCAGTTGAACTTCCCTCCCCTGACTCCTCATTTTTCATGCTATGTTGCTGAAGTATATCACAGATGTCATGGAAGTGCCTTGTTTTTAATGAATTCTGTGACGGAGCAGGGTCGTAATGTTTTGCTCTGGTGTCGCAGGCTGTCTGGCTTCCTGGCTCACAGACTGAGCTGGCCATCGTCACTGCTGACTTTGTCAAGGTGAGTGGGAAGAACACCGCCTGATAACGTTTGTACTTCTTTATGCACACCATCATCATCACCATACACAGTTTAACAAAAGAAAAACAGTGTGCACCCTCTTCAGGATGCTACTAGGTTGTTGTAAAACAAGAAAGGGCAAGATGATATATTTTTTGAGAAAAGCACTGCTCCGAAACTAAAACAATTCCTATTTTATTTGAATTAAATATTGTGTTTTGTAACTATGTTCTGCGGTTAAATTTTGTAACTATGTTCTGCGGTTAAAATGTCTCATCCTGAATCTGTTTTGCTGCCAACAGATCTATGACCTGTCGATCGATGCCATCAGCCCCCAGTACTACTTCCTGCTGCCCAGCGGGAAGATCCGGGATGCCACCTTCCTGTTTGGTGACGAGGGGCGTCACATGATCCTGATGGCGTCGTCGGGCTACATCTACACCCAGGTGATGGAGGACTCTAGCAGCGCACGCCATGGACCTTTCTACATCACCAACGTGCTGGAGGTCAAACACGCTGACCTCAAGGTACTCCTTTCCGCTGCATTTTCATTGGAAGCATATATATTTGTGTAATAGGTCTGGTAGCAGGGCTCCCACTCTTCCATGAACAAGTAAATTTCCTCAGGGATGGGAATTGTGTAAATATGCCCGACAGTAGTTCTCTCAGCATTCCATGTGGGTCCTGCATACCCCTGGTCTGTTATGAGAAAACAGAAAAACAACCCCCAAAAAAAAACGTACATAGTCTGTTTCTGTGGTGACATAGGAAATTTTGGCTACCCTGATCTCCACTGCTTCCAGTGCACATGCACAATTCGTTCCTTTCATTCAACATAGTGATGACCAGGACTGATATCGTTAAGCGAGATTGGACATTTTGATGACAAAAATTGTCCTTACAGTGTACCTGGTGGTGGATGGATGTGGAATGACAGCCTCCAGAGTCAGGTTCTTCATCACTATGGGCACTGGCTTACGGTGCTCGGTGTGGTGGAAACTATGTAAAGAAAACACTGCTTTGTTTGGTGCTCACAGTCAAAGTACACCATTTGGGGATATGTGGTGTTCACCAACAGGCCACTTCAGTAAGGCATGAGCATAGTTGTAGAACCAGGACATCAGATGCATTTTTACTATGTTTGTGAATGCGGTCCCTCAGTTACAATGAGGGCAGCAGCAGAATTTTATGAGAGGGTCACTGATGTCAACAAGTGGTCCTGGGTGTAGGTGGATGGAGGTAAGGATGAAGCACAGTTTGAAGCCCAGGTTTATGTCAGGTTGCACCATTTTGAAAGCAACTTTCAAAATTCTGCCAGTAGGGATGGGATGGGGATATGCTACTTAAACACCCTAGAATTTTTCTTTTTTTTCTTTGTTTTCCACAAAAGGAGCCTGTAGAAACAAATGAAAGCAATTTTTTTATGTACAGGTTTGGTAGTTTCACGTGTGTGGCTTGTGTTGATGATGTATTTGTTGGATCATGGACATTTTGACTTTGAGCTCAAGAGGCTTCATGACATGAGAATGCTTTGCAGATGTAAGTCACATAACATGAACATAACGCTGTCCAGTGCAGACTGTGTCTGTATAAATGTTGGGGATGTGGTGAGTGCCCTGAAGAACGTGGGGAGTGTAACGCTGTACGGTGCAGACTGTGTCTGTATAAATGTTGGGGATGTGGTGAGTGCCCTGAAGAACGTAGGGAGTGTAACGCTGTATGGTGCAGACTGTGTTTATGCAGGACGTCAACGGGCAGGTGGCAGGAGGAGGGGTCTCCGTCTACTACTCTCACGCCCTGCAGCTTCTCTTCTTCAGCTACTCACAGGGTGGGTCACCGTGTATTACCTGCAAGTAGCATCTTAGGTTTCAGCATGTGAAGACTGCAGGTGGAAGTTAAAACATGACATGTTGAGATGCTGGGCCATGAAATGAACGTCGGTGAAGTAAAGAGCCTCAATCAGTAGGTCAGGGCTCATTACTTTAGCATTTGTTGCGTTGACTTGTTGGCCTAGTATCTCGACAGGAAATTTCAGCCAGTTACACCTAGCTTTAGCGTCTGTGCCCATGACTGATGATTCAGCAGGTTGATAAGCATCCCAGGAGAGGGAGGGGAGGGGAGGGAACCAAACACTAGAAAACTGACAGCATGCTAACATGAACAGTGAGCGTGCGTATCTTTTTGTTGGGTGTTTTTTGCAGATTTAACTTTGCAGCATCTGGCACTGTTCTTGGTGCTGTTGCCTTTGAGTTAGGCGGCACCCTTGAACAGCCAGATATCAACAGGGAAATGTCAGTAGGGTGTGAGCAGATGGATAGTTCGTTCAGTTGACTCTTGAATTGATGCTTCTAAGGATGGTCAGAGAACGTAAGTAGCACTGGAAAAAGGTGCATTTTACATCTGGCATTGGATTATGCTCCGCAATGCATGGTGAGCTGTGTGTGGCCAAATTCTAAGACAAAGGACATTTTGTTAGATGATGAATGTTGAGTATGTGATTTAGTCTTAGGGCTTAGGGTAGGGAAAAGTGTGGTCTCAAAGACCAGTGTTAGAGAGGCGATGGCATAGGCTGTAGCACTAGAGACAGATGTTCACGGAAGACATGCGCTGAGCAGTTTTTAACATTTTCTAACAGACTACAGAATTTGTGTTCAAGCTTGTTTTCACATTAAAAGTAATGTTAATAAAAAAACAAAGGGACATACAAGCTGAAGAAATGGATGAAGGAAATGAACTAACTGATGAAATTACTGAAGCATAAAATTGATTGCATGCAAGTGTGTGTGTTCTTGTGCTTATGAATGTGCTTGTGCCTTTATGTGTACTTGCTTTTGCAAGTGCATTTGAGAAACTAACTCACTCACCTTAAGACACCACTGCATTATTTGGTGGAGGAGGCAGCCAGAGTGTTCCAGCGAGTTACTTGCATGGTAAATGGTTGTTTCCATTACAGGGAAGAGTTTTTTTCAGCGCCAGTGGCCAAAGACCTCTCCAAAGTGACCAACCTGTTTCCCATCACCTTCAAATGGTGAGTCGACTCCTTGTGACATATCACACTGCTACGCTCTTGTTTCTATCAGTGGATTGTTGTGTGTATGCCCAGTCAGATCATCATCAGCTGTGAAGAATGTGTTTGAAGTAAATGTCTACATATTACTAAATGTGGTTCTCTTCAGCTGGTAGAAGGAGAGATGGCAGTGACAGAAAAACAGCAAGCAGTGTATCCCAGCATGTGAGGAAATCAGTGACCACTGAAGGGGATTTGTGCCGGGGATGATGTAGGCACACAGGGTTTGCTTCCCCTGAGACACTACATTCGTTTATGACCGTTCAACCATGCTTTGACTTCAACTAAAAGTGTGTGGAGGTGTGATAACCCTATATTATCCCCCACCCCCCTGTCCCCAAGACGGGGGGGGGGGGGGGGGGGGACATGGAAGCACAATGACATGGTCTGCTATCCCTTGTGAACTGAAACGAAAAATCGTGCCTGTACGACACATTGATCAGATGAAAAACGCAGATCTCTTCTGCGATCCTTTCCTTGATAAAGGGCACTGTGAAGAATTTCTCAGCAATCAGTGGGCAAAACATCAAGCAGATGAAGAGTGCAGATGTGCTGCAGGATCTTTTGTTGTTAATGGTTACCATGAGAAATGCTTGACACTTTGGGCAGTGAAAATGTTTTAGGCCTCATAACCAACTCCTGAGCATACTGTGCCTGTATGTACCTGGAATATGAAAAACAGTATCTCATCATCGAAATGTCCGTATGTGAGTGTGAGCGGTAAGAGATGTTGACTGAAGTTCAGTATGCGAGTGTGAGCGGTAAGAGATGTTGACTGAAGTTGTCAGTGCGAGTGTGAGCGGTAAGAGATGTTGACTGAAGTTGTCAGTGTGCGAGTGTGAGCGGTAAGAGATGTTGACTGAAGTTGTCAGTGTGCGAGTGTGAGCGGTAAGAGATGTTGACTGAAGTTGTCAGTGTGCGAGTGTGAGCGGTAAGAGATGTTGACTGAAGTTGTCAGTGTGCGAGTGTGAGCGGTAAGAGATGTTGACTGAAGTTGTCAGTGTGCGAGTGTGAGCGGTAAGAGATGTTGACTGAAGTTGTCAGTGTGCGAGTGTGAGCGGTAAGAGATGTTGACTGAAGTTGTCAGTGTGCGAGTGTGAGCGGTAAGAGATGTTGACTGAAGTTGTCAGTGTGCGAGTGTGAGCGGTAAGAGATGTTGACTGAAGTTGTCAGTGTGCGAGTGTGAGCGGTAAGAGATGTTGACTGAAGTTGTCAGTGTGTGAGTGTGAGCGGTAAGAGATGTTGACTGAAGTTGTACATGATGAGCACCACTGGTTCCAGCTCCAACGGTGGGGGCAAAGGGGGCAGCAGCGGGGGCAACCAGCCCTGGTGCAGTGGTCGGAGGTGCCGGGACACACAGGGCTCCTCTACTGCATGGGCCAGACCTCCAACAACCCCATCGTCCTCATGGTGCGACCTGACGCCATCGTCATGCAGGAGATCAAGGTCGTCCCCGCTAAGGCCAAGGTCAGTGGGAGGATGGAACGGAGGGCGGTGTGTTGTACAGGAGGAAGGGAAGGACAGAAGAGAGGGAAAAAAACGAGTGGGGAAATGAAAGATTGATGTGGACAAAAGAATGGTAAAGAGGTGCTAGGGATGATTGTGTAGAGAAGGTTGTCAGATTGCTGGAAGAGACAGAGGGGTGGAGAATGAATCCTTTGCTGTGTGACAAAGGACAGAGAAAGAGAGCCAAGTGTGTTGAGGGTAAAGAGTATGCGCATGTAGGTGGGGTTTTTTCCTTTTTTTTTTTCAACTGTCCAGTGAGAACTGTAGAATGGTAGGAGACAACAGAGAAAGAAGGAAAGGTAAGGAAGGAGGGGCAGGTGAGGGAATGAGGGTGGAGAAGAGACAGAGTGGTGTGATTGGGGCAGATAAAGAAGAATGCTGACATTGCTTTTTGTTATGTGTTCATCATACGTACGTTTAGAAAAAAAAAATGGGGAAGAGTTTTATACACTCTTTGTAGAAAATACTCTCATGTTTGCTGAAAACTACACCCACAGCAGTTTTGTCTCAGACAGGTCTGGTTCAGTAAGGTGAAGCCAATCCAGTAGAGCTGATTTTAAGAAAATCTTGATGGAAGGACGGAATGTGGGTCCAAAAGAAGGTTGTTCAGTTTAGGTACAGATCCAAATCAAAGGGCCGATCCAGGATCCGTTCAACCTTGGCTGGGGACTGTGCTTTCCCAAGGGTCTGTCTGCATTGAGGCTAAGTTAATGAATAATTACTTTTGAGGAAAAAAAAAGGAAAAGAATTGGATGGACGGACGATGTAGGTAGGAAAGTGACGAAAATATCATAGGATACGGGCCATGATGAAATGATGTCAATGATTTGTTTTCTGATGTGAGCAGATCCAGGATGTTGTTGCCATCAGACACATGGCTTCCACCTCTGACCAGGTGAGAAATCAGTGTGAGTGTGTGTGTGTGGTTGGCTGTGATTATAGTAGAGGGAGAGAGAAGGTATATGTACGTCTGTGTGTGTGTATATGTGTTTTTGTATGTGCACGTACGTGCACACAAGCGCTAGTTGTACCGGTGGAAGCAAATGATCTATGTCAGCACTTTTCTGTATTTGGAATTTGAGCTTTTTACATAAAAAGACTGGTATTGTGTGTGTGTGTATGTGTGTGTGTGTTTTCACCTGAAATATTCATTTGAATGTCTTTTGTCAAAAGAATTATCAGAAACAAATGTGGATCTGATTTTTGCTCCACCACTTTTGTCTCCTACACTGTACTTCTTCTACAGTGTATGGTTTGAAAATCTGCTTGTTGGGTCCAGAAAATATGTCTGCGCTGTTTTTTTTTATTTATTTGTTTTTCAAATTTAATATTCTCTTGTCATCATAACGAAAAGATATGCACACAAGACAGAGTAAAAGGCGAACATGAAAAAAGAACAAAAACTTCAAACAAGCTCATACAAACATGGTCATTCATGGCGCTGTGGGAACATCCCTTACTTTTGTACAGTGTTGAAGTATGATATTTCTTAAAGATTTTATGAGTTCACAGTCATTGGTTCTTGTGTAGCTGAAAAAATGACATGAACAAAAAAAAAAGATGATGATGCATTAGTGCATCAGTGTGATTGACTAAACAGTATGAGCATGGTGTGATGGTTGTATGTCGGTGCCGTTGACCAAACAGCGGTCTGTAGCAGTGCATCAGTATTATCAATTAAACAGCACCAGTGTAGTATGTCTGTGCGTCAATATGACATATGGAAAAGTACCCACCCCTGCCACTTGTTCTTTTCCATCGGTCTGCCAAGGCATGCGAGCACGCACATATGCACGCACTGTATCCACACACAAGCACACGTGCACACAGGTACACAGGAACACTGTATGCACACACACACACACACACACACACACACACACACACACACATGGAGCCAGCCCCTCACGG
Organism: Conus betulinus; assembly: GCA_016801955.1. Taxonomy (NCBI): domain Eukaryota; kingdom Metazoa; phylum Mollusca; class Gastropoda; order Neogastropoda; family Conidae; genus Conus; species Conus betulinus. The sequence continues at coordinate 87,448 of JADBJO010004202.1, read as the reverse complement.
CCCAACTCCTGTTGCCAGCAGCAACGCACGACCATGATCCTGCTGTGTGAGGACGGGAGCCTGCGGATCTACATGGCCAACGTGGACAACACCAACTACTGGATGTCCCCCTTCCTGCAGCCCCAGAGCCCCATTGCCGCCCTCAAGCCCATCAAGAAGAAGAAGCAAGTCAAGTCAGGTAGGCGACGAGAGCTGGGTGAGGGGAGAGAGCTGGGTGAGGGGAGAGCAGGGTGGGGCTGTAGGTGGTCACCTAAATGCAGACCTGTTCACCGTCTAATTTGCATGTGGATTTCTGTCCTATATGTATATTCTGTTGTTCTTTTTTTTCAGCGAAAATTTCAGCTACTTTTGTTCATATTGATAATTTTTGTTGCATATATCACTTACATCCATCAAAATCTGAAGAATTACTCTTAGATTTTTTATATATAAATGTGATCCTTAATCATTGACGTGAAGCCTCAAATTTGTTGAGGGTCAGTAGCTCAGCAGACCTCAGTATTGACCCCAGCGTGGATTTTGTTTGCTTGTTGTTATTGAAGAGAATTAAAGAGAGGCTGTTAAGGAGAAAGTGATACACGAACAGTGGAAAAAAGAGGGGAAGAGAGGAGGGAAGGAAGAGGAAGAAGAGAGTGGTCATCCTTTTCAGAAAGGAGTGTTGGTATGTGCAGGTCGGCCTGTGGGCAGCGTCAATTTTCCCATCGACTTTTTCGAGCATTGCCAGCTGAGCAGCGATGTGGAGGTGGGTGACGAAATAAACGGACCTGGATAGACCAAGATGTTCTGATTAACTTTATTGTTCGATCACGTTTAACCTTTGTGACTTTCTCTTTAAAGGCTTGCAAGTATTGGTGTGGTTTGGTTTTATGTAGTTGAAGTGGGATGGTAGCGATGTGGGTGGGATGGGTTTAAGTGTGTGTGTATGTTTGTGTGTGTGTTCGAGAGAGAGAGAGAGAGAGAGAGAGAGAGAGAGATTGGGGTCAGGATCTGAAATGAACTTGCTTGTTTTAATTGACAATTTTTGAACTGTTGAATGAACTTGCCATTGGTGTTTGACTGATATGTATGCAGCAAACTTTTATCTTCTTTTCTTTCCCTTCAATGTATCCTTTAGTAGTGAAGATTGAGTCTTTTCAGTTTGTGGTTGTTTTATGTGTCCAAAGTATGTCCTTGTTAATTCTGTATTCTTCTAAGAACAAAAAAAAAAGAAAATTGATATTTAATCTCCCCCATGTTAGTATTGCTGACTTCATGTAAAATGTATATAAAACCTTCATAATGTATATGAAGGTTGCATATAAAATGTATATAAAAGTTGCATGTAAAATGTATATAAAGTTTGATATGTTTTAGAATTATTTCATTTTTGTGTAGAAGTCCAAAATACACTGATTTTCTTTACTGATCTAGTGTATCTTGTGGCTTAACTCCAGTATTTAGTCACATTCCTCTTCATGTCATGCCACCTGGTAGTTGGTTTAACCTGTTGGCTGCCACGGTGTGTATAGTCACAGATGACACAGTATATGTCTCGTACATTTCATTTTTGTGTCACATTTTCTTAGCAAACTGAAGATATCCAGCATACTTCAGTCAGCTAGCTGATCCATCTACATCAGTTACGACCACCGAGATCCAGATACTGCACGATGGAATCATATCGGTGGATTAATCCACAAATCCCTCTTGTCAGTCGTAATCAAAGGTCGCCTGTCAGCTGTCCTCACAGCAGGGTGGCAAAGAGGCATTCTGCTTTTGCTCTGGCAGACATTAGTCCAAAATGGCAGTAACTCTGGCAGTCAAGGGATTTAAACTTTGAGATTGTTTCCGTTGTTCGAGACAAATGATCATAGAGTCTTACTGAAGTTTCTGATTGTTTCAGTTTGTGGCAACGACGTCCTGCAAGTGTACAATGTCCAACAGGTGAAGCACCGCCTGAATACCACTGGCATGTACATTGCAAGCTCCAGGGTAAGAGGATGCCTCTTTTCCTTTTCTTTTTGGTCATTTAAAGCCCATTTTACATCAGCATTTGATTTGTAGGAAGCATAAATACTGTTTTTTGAGGGTTTGGTTTTGCACAAAGGGGACTCTTAACTGTTTGAAAGGAAGTGCTAAAGAATTATGTTTTCACACACATACACACACACACACACACACACACACATGCAAGCACACAAGCACATGCACATGCTTACATATGCGCACATGCATTCGCACGCACATGCACGCGCACATGCACGCGCGCGCGCACACACACACACACACACACACACACACACACACACACACACACCAGTCAGACAATAGTTGTAAGCTGCAGTATTCTCAGGTTACAAAGCATGTGTATTATTTGATAGCTGGAAAGTAGCCTGCCTTAAAAATTAAATCGGTGCTGACTAACAATATCTCCGCCACTTCAATCATCATCATCACTGAAGCTCAAGT
>JADBJO010004202.1:0-80000 GCA_016801955.1 Conus betulinus | reverse complement strand
TTACATACCTGTTTCCTTTTTTTTTTTTTTTTTGTCTTTTTTTGTTACCTTCTGTCTGTTTCCTGCTGTATTCCTGCTTTATTTTTGTGTGACCTTGCTGACTGTTATTAATTTTTCTTTTTTTTTTCCTTATTTTGATATACTTTTTCCCCACTTGGCATTTATTTTTTTTCCTTTTCTCTGTCTCGCGCTAGTCTTTCATTTTTACCTATTGTTTTTCCCTGTCTTTATTTCCTGTAAGCCCTTTTCTACTTTTTCTCTGTTTCATGTGTTCAGATAAAGATGAGCATGTGCAACTAACATAATGTACTTGTTTTGTGTGTTAATATGTGCATATGTGTGTGTATGTGGATGTGTGTGTGTGTGTGCTCGCATGCTTGTATGTGTGTGATATGTTTTCTCTCAAAATAGTTAATACTATATTTCATTGTTCCTAAAGTACTGAATTACTGTAACGTGCTGTGTGGATGTATGATGGTATTGGCAGGCACAGAAGACTACAAATAAATAAATCAAGAATGATTTTGCCATCTAATACCAATCGTGGTTACCTGTAGGATTTCAGCATGTTTTGTTTGCATATTTGGCAAAAATTGAATGAACATGAAAACTGAAAATAAACCAAAGTACTTGTGAAGTAATTGATGCTTCTTCTTCTGTATGCCCAAATGCTCGGATGCTTGTATTCATACTATGCACATAAAACTGGACAACAATGATACGGCCTGTCGCCCAAGCAAGATAAGTCTTGTGCTCTGTCTCGCCTATACTTTGCCTTTGTGTAAAGATTGTTGTGTTTGCACTCTGTACTCATTTATCTGTGGCTTCCGCTTATATCTTGACGTGGGGTTATCGGATGGGCTAGCATTCTAACCTTATTTACTGAAATTTTCTCGCGATCGTGGTGCTCCCGGTTCTGTCTATTTGCGTAACCGGTTCGAGGTTGATCGGCATTTTCCATCGCCACGTCCATCGCGTTTTCTCTGCCTCCATTTGTCCATCGGCCTTGCATTCTCACTCGCCTTTACGGCCTTTTCGCCCCTAAATTCCGATTTCTATCTCGCCGTTACTTGTACCACGATTCCACTATCTCATCTGCGACGATCGCGGGTCGGTTTCGTCGCCATCTTGTTTTGCGCCGGTCTTCATTCCTTGTCGCACCAGCTTTCTAGCCCACGCTATACACGTGGTTTGTCGTTCGGAATTGCTTCCTACACTTGTTTACACCCCTCCCATTCATTTGCCGCATTTTCGATCGGCTTCGTGTGCGTGGCGATCGCGCATCGCCCTTCGGCATTGCTGTTACACGTGGCGTTACTCAGCACTTTTGGTTCACGCCACGGCCGTTGCTCACGCACGGTTTCGTTCATCGCTACTGCGTTTTCTGTCACTGTGCGAGCTTGTTTACTTTTATATTTCCATTGTGTTATATTGCTATGGTGTGCGCACGGTCGATCGACCTGTATACCCCCTCCTCGATCGACCGTCGTGTTACGATCGTGTGCTCCGGTTTTGCTCGGCGCCATTGCCCAAAATGGTGAAGGACTCGGTTGGGCCGAGCAGCTCTGACGTTCAGAGTTCGCTCGCTTTCCCGGAGGACCAACGAGTTGGTTCCAACTCCGAGCAGACCGTTCTTCCCGCGGGAGAAACGGACGGCCGCGGTAGTTGGAGACGACCTTCCCGCGAAGGGGACGCGGGACTCTCCCTCCTCTACCCGACCGCCGGACGCACGAACGTTGCGTTCGAAAGCTACTAGGCAATTGGCTGCTATTTCCAAATGCTTATCGTTCACCCTGCCCAGAAAATCAAAGGGCAAGGCCCCACTTAGGGACCCACTCAAGTCTAAGCATCCAAGCGGGATTCCGCTTCTCCTCCAGCCACCCTGCCTTCTAGCTTTCCGGCGCATAGTCAGACATCCGTTTACTATGCCCAGTCACGCGACCCTCGGCCCCCCGGGACCTTTGCCGGGGCGCGGACAGGCACGGGTGACGGTTTTGGACTGGAACCTCCACCCGTCACTCGCATTTATGACGCGCGGGTCCACGTCTCCCCCCCCCATCTGGACTCGCCGTCTCACGACGCTCTTCCCCACCGTGCACAGGTGCAGCCAACACCCCTGCACGAGGAGCGTCCCGTTATCTCCGGACGCAGTTTTATGGCCACGTCTTGGCAAGACCATGCACATGACCATAACTCTGGGCGTATGGGAACACCGAGTGCCTCCACCGGTTGTGAACATACACAAGGACGGCCGATCTACCCCGCTCGCCGTCGTCGCAGTTCCCCTAGGGGTTCAGGACGCTGGGGGTCCGACCTACTCGGCCCCCCTTTTGGGCAACGTCCTCGGTCCCGTTCCTCCGGGGGGAGGATCTACCAGCGGGACCACGGGTAACCGGCCCTATTCCCCTGGGTCCCAGCGCACTCCCGGGGGGGGGGGGGGGGGGACGACATACCATGGTCGAAACTACCCCCCCTCTGCTGCTCAAGGTTACCCCCCGTCCCCGGGGAGTCCCTGCACAGTACCCTGGGCCGCCACAGCAGCCCGCTTATCTCCCCGGGGACCAGTGGCTCTATGCCCCCGAGAGAGACCAGTGACTTTACACCCACTCACAACCGGAACAGCTATATGGTCGCTTGTGGCACCCAATCTCACAGACCTGGGTCGACCTTGGTCTCCCACCTCGGGCGCTGTCCGATCGGCAGTCCGGGCTCTCCCACCCTAGCCCGTCTGCTGAGCACAGAGCCACGAGGGGCCCCCCCCCCCCCCCCCCCCCCCCCCCCCCCCCCCCCCCCCCCCCCCACCACCCAACGAGGGCGGGACCCTCACGCACCCGCGCAGATGCCCCTGAGGAGGACCTACCTTCCCCAGGAATTCGACTCCCCACACCCGGAGGACGACGACGATGAGGACCTCTTCTCATCCCTTTACGATATCCGCACCATTGACCGGTTTCGACCGGACTTGGAGTCGAGGGAAGCCCCTCTCCTCTGCCGATATCTTGGCCAACTCAGGCTCGTCGCTCCTCAGTCCCTCTCTTCGCTGTGGGAGAGTCCGGCAATCCGCGCCAGGGGTGCAGACGCCGTCCCCCCCGCGGGTCAAGACCTTCCCCCGGCACCCAATGCGACCCCCTTCGGCTCCCTCCTCGGGACCCGCAGGAAGCACCCAGTGACCTCCCTCCTTGCAGACAATCCGGCGACCAGGGAGTGGGCCATCTCCCAGTCTGATTGTCGCCTGATGCCCAACCGGGCCCCCCTACTTCGGGCACCATCTCCTTTAAAGCATTAAAGGACTGCGACCGGGTAGCCCGGATGGGCATCTTACACACCATTGCAGGGCATGCCTACCTTACCATGCTCTTGCAGAGGGCGGAGGTACTCTGGCCTGGGGATGACGGCGCCGTCCCAGTGCCTTCGGACAATACCTCGAAACCACACCATGAGGACGAATCTCGCTTATTCAGCGATCCCTTTATGCGACACCTAGTAGTCAACAGGATATCGCATCACTGGTCGGCTGCGGCGGACAGCGCAGCAACAAGCCACTTCTATTACTTGCTAGTGGCAAGAAACACGGTGCTTACACGCTCTTCACTCCCCGGCACTCAAGGCTTCCCTTCGGTGTGTCCCGGGCCAGGATCACTCGCACTTTGGCGAGTACTCCACCTCGGATATGTCCTTGCGGTCGAGGAACGCAAGCAGGCGGCGTCCTTTGCCCCCCGGCCTCAGCCACGCCCTTCCAGGCCCCCCTATTGGTCTTACCCAGGTCCATCGGGCCAACACCGTATCCCCGACAAGCCCCATCTCCCAACGCCGGGCCGGGCTAAGCGCCCTCTAGATTTGCAGAGGTCAAAATCGAAACCTCACCAGCAACTCCATTTTCGGTTCGGCCAACAGGCACGCCCTCTCCAGTGACTAGGGGACACACCCGCGGTGGGCACGGAACAGGGACAACCCGCCCACCAGGCCAACCCCGGTTTTTACTCCCACCTGTTCGTGATCCCCCCAAACCCTCGGGGAGATGGAGGCCCATCCTCGACCTCTCTTCCGCCCTCCCAGATCAGGGACTCCATCCACCACCTAGATTGGGCCACCTCCATAGATCTGAAGGATGCGTACTTCCAGATCCTCCTTTACCCGGCTCACAGACGTTATCTCGGTTCGTCTGGCAGGGTCGGGTGTTCCGGTTCAAAGCTCTCCCCTTTGGTCTCTCCCTGGCACCCTTCCTCTTCACGAAGGTTGTCAAGGAGATGGCCGCCCTAGCCAGACAGGAGGACATGCGCCTCCTGGTGTACCTCGACGACTGGCTTGTCCTGGCCTCCTCCCGGGCTCAGTGCTGAGCCCACACCACGCGCCTCCTCAGGCTCGGTTCCACCCTGGGTTTTGTAACCAACCCCCTCAGATGCGAACTCATTCCCAGTCAGAGGTTCTCTTTCCTGGGCATGAGTTTCGACACGATTGCCATGAAGGTCGCCCGACCCCAGAGAGGTCCGCTGGGATAGTGGACCTCATCTTTCGCCTCTTACGGATGAATGGAAGTCCCTTTCAGCCCTCATCCGCTAGGTCGGGTCCCCAAACCCCAGCTGCAGAGGGAGTTCCGTCGTCGTCGGTCCCAGACCTCGGACCGCTGGGACCTGACCATTCCCCTCGGCCACTGGTTCTCTGCGCCACGGACGAATGGCTCAATCCGTCCACTTTGACCACCGGCGTTCCAATCTCTCTCCCAACTCAGTCCCTCAATCTGTACACGGACGCCTCCAACTCGGGCTGGGGGGCCCACTTGGGGGGGACAGTCATGCCTCGGGGGTGTGGGACGCACAGAGATGGCATGCCTCCACATCAAGATATTAGAATTGGAAGCGGTCAGGCTGGCCTTCCTCCACTTCCAACACCTCATCTCGCCCAACTGGTTCTCCTCCTCACGGACAACACATTGGTAGCCCATTACATCAACAAAGGGGGGGGGGGGGGGGGGGGCTCACTCCATCGGCCTCTCCTACGGACAGAGGCCCTCCTTCGCTGGTGCCACGCACGGGGAACCACCCTCCGTGCGAGACATATAGCGGGGACACGCAACATCCTGGCAGACTCTCTCAGCCGCTCAGGGACCCTTCTGCACACAGAGTGGACCCTGAACAAGCTGACGCTAACCACACTATGGGAGCACTGTTCAAGCCCATGGTCGACCTCTTGGCGACCCGCTTCAACCATCGCCTTCCCATGTATGTCTCTCCCGTCCTGATCTCTCGAGCGTACGCAGTCGATGCGCTCTCCCTCCCCTGGACGGGACTCATCGCATACACCTTTCCCCCTTCCCAATACTTCTCAAAGTGATCAGGAAGGCCAGGCTGGAGAGACCCAAACTCATCCTTATAACCCCGTGGTGGCCGGCCCAGTTGTGGTTCCCAGACCTCAGGTCCCTAACTCACGTTCCCCTCTCCAGCTAGCCCCTCGGTGGGACTTGCTCAGACAACCTCGCTCGGGCCTCCCTCACTCCAACCCCCAGATGCTTTGCCTACACGCTTGGCTGATATGCCAACCAAATTGCGACCACCGGTCCCCGCCACCCCCGCGGACAGACCCTGGTCTGTCCTAGATACCCTGACAGAAGCGGGGGGGGGCATCGCAGTGATTATTACGGGGACTTGGCCTTGGCTCGCATAGGACCAGCACCGAGTCCCTCTACAATTACCAATGGGAGAGATGGGTCACGTGGTGCACGGCTAACTCGGTCCCCTACCTCCTCCCCTCCATCATCCAGATAGGCAATTTCCTATCCCATCTTTCGTCCTCTCGAAAGCCCTCGGCTAGTTCCATTCAGGGCTACAGATCGGCCATATGCACCACCATCCGACAGCTGGGCGGCCCATCATTCGACAATGACTTTCTCCTTAGAGAACTATCTCGGGGGGTGGCCCTACGGCAAGTTCAGTCCCCTAGGCGCGCTCCCATGTGGGACCGCTTTCTGGTTCTTGAATCCCTCAGAAAACCCCCTTTCGAGCCCCTCCGCGCTTTTCCCTTTGACATTCTCTCCTTCAAGACCACCTTCCTTCTCTCCCTGGCCTCAGCCAGGAGAAGAAGTGGGGGATCATGCCCTCAGTGGTGACCCTCGGGACATCGCCTTTCACAGAGACGGCTCGGTCTCGCTTAAGTTCCTGCCGGTTCTTAGCGAAGAACCAGGAACCAGGCACGTCCTCTCCTTCCCTGCTTATCCGCTCCCTAGCGGATATCTTGGGCAGCGAAGGCGGCGGGGACATGGACCTGTGTCCCTCTAAGTGCCTCAGATACTACTTGGAGCGTTCCCGCCCCAGGCGTTCCTCTCAGAGAAGCCTCCTTATTTCCATCTACCCCAACAGCAAGAAAGACATCGGCGGGGGCTCGATTTCTAGGTGGCTATCCAATACTATCAAATCTGCCTATGCCCAGGCCCACAAAGACCTCCCAGCCCTTTCCCCTCGAGCCCACGAGGTCAGAGCGCTGGCCACGTCCACAGCGTTCCAGCACTCTGTCCCCGTGCGCCATCTCCTGGAGGCAGCCTACTGGCGTTCGGAGAGCCCTTTCATAAACTTTTATCTAAGGGACATCCGCATGACCAGGGCTGATTGGTTCTGAAGGGGTTTCATTTGTGGCGGCCAATGCAGCCATAACAGTTAACCCAGGAACCATTAGGGCGCTCGGCCCTCCTCCTATTCCTTTAAATTCTGCTATGGTCTGACATGGTATAGTATACGACGCCAAAATGGGGAGTTTGTATTATACTCCCTGTTTGGCTAAGTATACTTACCATGTCAGACTCTAATGCCCGCCCTACCTTCCCCGCTAGCGCCAAGGTTCCCTGGGGTTGCCTTGCGCGCAGGGCCTCGTTGAATGACGGACGGTACACAATCTTCGGCATCTTCCGTAATCGGAAGTAGGGTGGGCGTCACGTGACTATCTTATGACTGCATTTGCCACAAAACTACACAGTGCTGGAGTTAATGGACCTGGAGATGGAGAAAGAAGAGAAGCCTGCCGAGCCGGGCACCAACCACCTGTATGACCTTGACCCCAGAGAACAGGGTCACTTCACGAGCCAGCTGATGACGACTTTTTGGAAGCTGCACGCTGCCAAGCCCTCCAACCCCATGCTGGCACCTGTCTGTCTCCCAGGTAACGGAACTGATGTGTTCTGGGTCATGTGGATGCATCAAAATGTGTGTGCTGCTCTTGTAACTAGTATGGATGTGTGCTGATTGTATGTATGGTGTGTTGTGTGTGTGTGTATGTATGCGAGCGCAAGTATGAGAGTGAGTGAGCGAGCATGCATGTGTGCGTGCGTGTGTGTGTGTGTGTGTGTGTGTGTGTGTGTACAAGTACTTATCACTAATATCGGCGTGAGTGTAGTGAATATACTACCTCTTATATCTGAATGTATTTTATTGTGTATAGCAGACATGTGGTGGTTTTACCTTTTTTTTTTTTTTTTTTTTTTTTGGTTCATACCAAAGTACAAGATTTGTTTTCTAAACTCCTAGATAAACTTAGCTACTGTTGGGGACACGCCCCTCCTCCTCCCCCCATCCCCCTTCCTCTTCCTCCCATAAAGCACTGCACATCCAAATCACTCCTAGGTTTTGTTCAGAACTGTTGAAGTGGATGTAGTTTGGTGTGCCAGTGTCTGATCGTGTGTCTCGGTTTTGTTGATTGCTCCTCTGTTTCTTCTGCATTATGTGACAGACAGTGGGATTGGTATGAATCTTGACTGCGTTAGTTCTGACCTCGATGCCATCAGTGTAGGGCTCAGACGGCGTGTGTGGCAGTGTGTTGATGGGACTGTTGACTGTGGGCAGGTCTGGCACACATCGACGCCACAGTGCGTGCTCTGGTGGAGATCATCACCGCCTTCTGTCTCTGCGATTCTCAGTGTGTCACCATGGCCACCAAACACCTGGTGTACCTGCTGCTTTCCCCCGTAGGCATTGTGTTAGTTCTTTAGTTTAAACGTCTATTCACTAAAAGTGTTATTAGACGGGGAAAAAAAAAAAAAAAAAGGATTCTGTGTGTGCGTGTACATGTGTGTGTGCGCGGGCGTGTGCGCACGTGTGTGTGTGTGCGTGCATGTGTATGCGTTTGAGTGCGTGTGTGTGTGCGTGCGTGCATAATTATATGTGTGCGTGTGCGCCTGTGTGTGTGTGTGTGTGTGTGTGTGAGAGAGAGAGAGAGAGAGAGAGAGAGGACTGTGCTAGGGGCAAGAGGGGGAGGTTGGGATGGGTGGTGAGATATGTAGATATTTACTTATCCTGGTTGTTTATCTAACCTTTAAGTGTATGTTAATCGGGGAAATTAAAGTATATCAAATGAAACAAGTTTAGTAGGATTGGAGCATAATGCAGGGGATGGGTGGGGGTGGAGGGGTGGGGTGGAGTTGCGGGTGGGGATGGGGGGCATCAGGGTGGAAAGGAATAGAACGGAATAGAGGAAGGGGAGGGGGGGGGGGGGGGGGGGGGGGGGGGGGGGGGGGCTAACTATATATATCATATATAATCCTAACTCTTTTATATCAATGTCATACAACACGACAATTTTAGTTTAAAAAATACATCAGAGATAGATACCAAGTGGGCTGGAATTAAAAATTACAGAGAACATGTAAAGTAATGTATGATTATTTAAAATATTTTCAGTGGATAATGGTGCACTGGCTGACAATTGATCTGCTAACTTTATTTTGGGAACAAAGTGCCTAGCTCCTGGGCAGTGAAGAAGTAGATGGTTTACAGTAATTTGTTTGCCACATATGCAATGTATATTTTTAGAATACTTTGTTCTAAAAGCATTCAGTTGGAACTTATACATCAAAACTAGTACACATGTCTGGAATGCATTACAGATAAATTCTTTAAAAAGGATTTAGGATTTGCTGCATTCTTTACTTGTACACATGAGTGAGAGAGAGAGAGGAAGGAGAGAGAGAGAGTGTGTGTGTGTGTGTATACACAGGCGCTGTAATTGGTGAGTGTGTTTTTGTATACATGTGCAAGCTGTCTGAACATGCTTGTGTTTGTATATGCGGAGTATATTGCAGGCCAAACTGCTGTCAGCAGCTTGAGCACTCGGTGTGTATTATGGGCGACTTGCTCCAAGCTGCTCAATAGGCTTGTTAGCCCATTGCAGAGCTTGCTAACTCACACATCAAAATGGTAATGACTGAAGCTCTGATCTGATGGACTGTTGGACCAATGCCACACTCTTTCACTGATCAGAGCTTCCACAGTGCTGCTGTACGTGTGCACTGAGCTAGCTAAGTGACAGTGGGACTGTACCACAGAGACCGAAGGAACAAACTGTGCAAGCCAAGGAAAGGCTTGGCCTGGGGCACACAGAGCAGAAAAACTGATTTGTGAGTGAGAGAGAGAGAGGGAGAGGAGAGAGAGTGTGTGTGTGTGTGTGTGTTGTGTGTGTGTGTGCGCGCGCGCATGTGTGCATGCATGTTCATGTGTTTTGGTTGTCAGTGCTTAAAGGGCAGTAGTTGGATGGAAAGGAAAATCTCAGATACCGGCACAGTGATATTGATGGATGTGGTCAATTGGGAGTCCAGCAATTACAGTACTGTTTGAAGTTTGGAAGATTTCCACTTTTTTTTTTTTTTCATTTCATTTTTTTTTAAACTGAATGAGGTTGCAGTTGCATGGTTCAGATTCGGTCATGTTGACATCTCATGGCCCGGGCACTCTTCACAGGTACGCCCGGTGAATCGAGGGGAAGTGTTCAGTGACCGTGATGACTTCTCTTGACACACAGACTGTATAAGACACCTACAGATCTATCTCCAGCTTGGGAAAAAAATGGCATTACTACTCTGTCACGTTCCAACCGCCCAAAAACTACTGCTACTTTTTGGAACGTGCTCACTTTTTGGCAAAATTCATTGTTTCTTATCAAGATCCTGTATTGTGACTTAGATCCTTTTTATTTCCTGTCTGTGCCTAGGATGTACAAGTCAGTGGTGCGGCTTGCCATGCCATCATCCGAGCACTGCGTCCCCGTCATCGGCATCGTCGTCGGGCGTGTCTTCATCCCCACACCCCCGACATGCAGTTCTCCTGGTGAGAAAAATGTTGAGTTTACTGTATTTCTTTACCATGGATTGGGGGGGGGGGGGGGGGAGGGTTTTGCTGCTAGGAGGGAGTGGGGGTGGGAGGAGATTTTACATGTTGTCAGGTTGATATACTTTGTTTTATTTGTTTATTATGTTGTCTTATGGTTAGGTTGTATCTTGCATGCAGTGACGGGTGATGGTTTGTGTAGTGAGTGAGTTCTCTGATCCAGGCAAAGGAAGGTAAAGCAAAGTCTCCCTCCCTCCCTCCCTCTCACTGTCTCTCTCATGCACACACCTATACACACATGCATACACATACAAAGGCATATGCTCATACAAACGTAGTATGTATGCACATATTTTTTTACAACACACAATCAGAGTTAAAGTTGTTCCACTTTGAAGATGATTCACTTCAGTAACAACAGCTTTTGTACTGACAAGTTTGTATAAAAAGGAGAAAAAGTGTTCTTCAAATTACCGTTTGGCATGGCAGATGAAGAGTCATAAGCCATATGACTTAAGTGTGATTTCTGTCGATGAGAAAAAAAAAAAAATACTGAGAAGCATTAAAAAAAAAAAAAAGGGAAATGTGCAGGACCAGGAGGTGGTGATGATGATGATGACGACGACGACGACGATGACAAGGGAGACAAGCCAGACACCCCATCTGATGATCTGTCGTCGATGAGTCAGCCGGCGCCAGCAGATGGAGACATTGACAACGAAGAGGCTTATGAGGTGGAGGTACGTATGTGTGTTTCGTGGTGTGTTGATGTGTACATGCATGTGAGTGTGTGTGTGTGCCAATGCCAGTATGTGTGTGTGTGTGTGTGTGTGTGTGTGTGTGTGTGCGCGCCAAAGTGTGTGTGTTTTTGTGCATGTGTGCTTTAGTTTGTGTCTGCATAGGCTTGTGTAAGTATGCGTGCACATTCATTTCTCCAGGCCCGTGTTTTATGAAAAAGAAGAAAAACAACAGGTTTTAAAAAAAAAAGGGTAGGTTCATGAGATTTTATGTCATGTATCCTATTCGCTGTGGGTTTTACCTCTATCACCTATCACCTATCATGGAGTCTTGAAGACCGTTTGGGCACCACAGAAGACCTCACAACTAGCTTCCTCCACTCCTTTGCCTTGATCAAAGAACATTAGGTATTTTATTTGAAACAGTCATTTTATTTGCTGTAGAGAAAGAAGACGGCTAATACTGTATGCCCTGACCACAGAACGTGGAGCGATGATGGTGCTGGAGCTGGGGGGAGAGGGAGGGGCCCAGGCCAACCCCCTGCCCGGGGGCCTGGAGGCGCTGTGGAGCGGGGAGCGCGCAACTTCCCCCCCATCGTGGACATCCCGCCGGATGCCGATGATGAAACCATGGTGGAGCTGGCCATCGCCCTCAGTCTTCAGGACCAGGTAGGGCTGGCTGGGAAAGGTGGAACTTTAGGGGGTTAGGACCCTCGTCCAACCCTCCACATGCACACGCAAACACTTTCTAACATACACACATATGAATATGGACACATGCATGGAGGTGCAGAAACACAGATGCACACACACGCACACACACACACACACACACACACACACACACACACACACACACTCTCTCAGTCTCAGTCTCTTCTGAGTCTGCTGGACCTCTCTCTCTTGGCAAACACTCCCTATCTCATCTCTGTCTCTCTCTCTCTCTCTCTCTCTCTCTCTCTCTCTCTCTCTCTCTCTCACACTTCTCTTTCTCTCTCAGGAAACTTCTTGCAAACGCACATAAGTGGCAAACACTTGATAGAAGCACAGACCTGTTCTTCAGCCTTCCACCCTGGCTTTTGCACAGACTTCAAACTACATGTCTGTTGAAGTGCCTATCCTCGTCCTGACCCTGGCTTTTGCACATCTGCAGCTAGGTCCTCTGAGGACCCCCCCATCAGCACCCATGCTCTGAGTGTTCAGAGACATCAGTGTATGCATTTGTGGCTTTGAGTGTATGGAGGTATTGCGTGAGCTTTTTTTCTGGTTTTTATTGGTATAGATATTTGGCTGTTGGCTTCTAATGTCTTTCTGGTGTTTATGGCCACTTAACACCTTTCTGGTGTTTATAAGCGGCCATTAGGTGATTAAGTGAAGTCCTTGAGAGCAAAATCATATGTGTATGTGTGTTCATTTCTGATGTAGTTGCTCCCCCCAAAACGGAGATCACTCTGAAAAATCAAAAAGTGAAACCTTTTGTGAAATAGTCTGCAAACATAAAGTCCAAGCCAAAGGTAGAGCATGTCAACCGATGAGGAAAGATAATTGTGCTGATTTATTCAAGGCATTTTTTTGTGCATGCTTTTCAGGGTTAGTTCAGTGAAGATGCCAGGTTAATGCTGCTTCCAGGATGGCTGGCTGAAAGATGAAGACTAAGACATGGATCTTTTGTGATCCAACCAACAAAACAAGTGCAAAGTGTTGTACTTGCACAGTGCCTCCGACAGTTTGCATCTTCGGGTTGAAACTGGTCTCAAAACTCTTATTAAAATTTGATGAGGAAAAAAAATGAGGAGCTGTACAAGGCAGATGCTAGGTTTGAAAAAGAAAAAAAAATAAGTTAAGTATAAGAGTGCAGAAGGTCCATACATGGTTCTCATGAGACAAGTGGTTATGTGTAAAGGAACCATGGCACACATTGTGTGGGATTGCGTGCACCACTGTGGTGGGTGCCCCCACAGTGAGCTAAGACTGAGAGTGGTGATGGTGTGTGCAGCCCATGCTACAGTCGGGCCAGGCAAGGGGGCTGGGGCTGCAGGGCCTGGGGCTGGCTGCCCAGGCCAACGAGATGATGCTGGAGGAGGCCCCACTCTCTGACACCACCGCTTCCGCCCCGGGCAGCGACGACGAGGTGGGCAGCAACGCCGCCACCGATGGCTCCACGCTGCGCACCTCGCCTGCTGAGCATGGCGGCAGCGCCGGGGTCAGAGAGTGGAGGGAGTGCCGTGGACTCCATTTCAGGTGAGGGACAGGTGCTGCTGCAATTGAGATGTAGAGCTGTTTGGCAGGTGTGCATGCGCATGCGTGTGTGATGGCGGTACAAGTGGGAAGACTGGGGTGGGATGCAGGTGGGAGTACATGTGCATTTGAATGCAGTTGTGTGATTTTGTGTTTGGGTGTGTGAGAGAGAGAGAGAGAGAGAGCATGCCTAATTGGGCTTTTTCTGTAATCCGGGATTGTTCTCAGATTCATTATTCAAAACTGTATGGTCCATTTAACAGATGTATGTATGTATCTGTTTCTCATTCATATTTCTAGCTGCTTTGCTCTCGTGTTTTTAGGTTCAGGATGGATCCAGATATGGGATGTAATGTTACATGCTTTCAGCCACCAGCGGTCGCAGCAGTGCCTATGGCTTCCAGCCACCAGAGAGTCTGCGAGGGGTCGGAGGTCGTAGTGAGACCAGCAGCGTGGGTGGTGCTGATGGATCTATTCCACCCGAGCAAGAGACATTTGAGACAGAGGCGGAAGCTGATGTCAGCAGCAGGTGAGAGACTCGAAGCATTGGCGGTGGTGAAACGCCTTTTGTTGGTTGGTTCTGGACAACTTGAATTGTACTGACGAAGAAAAAAAATTATCTTTGGTGGGTGTTAAACACCTTTCGTTGGTTGGTTTGTAGTTCTGGGAATGTGTGACTTGTTTTTCATAGTTCCGGACAACTTGAATTAATCTAATAATGAAAGAAATTTGCCATCTGCTTAAAGATGTAATCTAAGTTTGTGTTTCTCCTCAGATGTGGATAATCAGGCTGCCTGTAGTGCAATCTCTCAATCCTTGGATCAGGAGAACAGTGCTTTGCCCGCTAGGCCATGCTGGCCCATTCATGAATCCATGTTGCAGTCGCACACTAGTCGGGTCAATGAAAGGAAGCAGGCTGTCATTTCTACACTAGAGTCGCTGTGCGTGTTACCAGTGCCTGTATGTTCACTCTATAAAGCGTGGACATAGCATGAAAATCAGGTAATTTAGTTTTGCAGGCAATGCAGTGTCTCCTCTGGTGTGTTTCCTCATGGGGACGAAATATTCACAGCTCCTGATGGACAAACCCATGTACAGCTGAGAGTGGGAGATCAGAAACTTTA
Organism: Conus betulinus; assembly: GCA_016801955.1. NCBI lineage: Eukaryota > Metazoa > Mollusca > Gastropoda > Neogastropoda > Conidae > Conus > Conus betulinus. The sequence continues at coordinate 65,819 of JADBJO010004202.1, read as the reverse complement.
CTACTAAAGTTTTATGACATATACTTAATCTGTCCAAACAAATGCCTTATCCCCACTTGGCTTGGAACATCGCCATACATCAGGATTCCCTTTGAAAAATAAAATGGAAAAAAAATGCATTGAAGGAGTGAGAATATCATGGAAAGGATACGTAAGATGAAACATATTCACTTTGGTGTGTGTTTGTTTGCCATTGGTCAGTTGGCATGCCCATCAGGTATGACAGGAAAACTGATGAGGCCAAAGGCCGCCAGGGAAAACGGTGGCATCCTACTATGGTCCCTTTGTGTTTTTTTTCTCTCTGTCCTCCCAGGTTGCACAGCCTGCGACTGCTGCTGCTGGAGCGCATGCTGCAGTACCTGGGAGAGGTGGGGGGAGGTGGGCGGGGAACGGGCGGTGCCCTTCATGCAGGTGCTGCTGATGCTGACCTCCGACATGGACAGCGAGGAGGACCGCGACCGGGCTGTCCTGGATACCTTCCTGTCCTCCCTCATCCACTACCTTGACCTCTCCGGCAAGGTCGGTGTGAGTGTCCATGTGTTTTCGAGTGTGTGTGGTGGGCGTGTCCAATGTTCTCTTTTTCAGCTGATTTGCTCTTTTTGCTGCCGGAAACCTTTGCAGACGTCACCCCCACTAACCGTTTTTTGGTGTGGGTTTTTTTTTGCACTGATGAGATGAAATGTGAATGAAAAGTTGTTGAAAATGTAATTGAAAGCAGCAAATCAGTAACTGTGCTAGTGGAACAAGTGCTTTAGAGCACTGTCTTGTGTTCCCCCCCCCCCCCCCCCCCCCCCCCCCCCCCCCTTCCTTTGCTCCTCCCACTTGTTCCCACTGAAGTCGGGTTTTTTTTTAACTCTTTTTTTTGTTGTTGTTGGCATCTTGGCATGCCTGTTTGAAGTATCTTTGTATAAGTGCTTGTGTGTGTGTGTCTGCATGTGAGAGATGTGTTTGAGTGAGTCCCACTGTATGCCTGAGTTTGTGAGTGTATGTGTTTGTGCATGCATATGTGTGTGTTTGTGTACGGTGTGTATATGATGTCGTTTTAAGAGTGTGTGTGTGTGTGTGTGTGTGTGTGTGTGTGCAGATATGCATATGCCTGCTTGAGTTTTTGAGTGAGTGTGTGTGTGTGTGTGTGTGTGTGTGTGTGTGTGTGTGTGTGTTCAGTCCGCACACAGTGACCCTCTGATACTGAAACTGATACAGCCTTACAGCATTCACTGCCTAGAAGTGAAGACCTTGTTTTTCACCAGCAGGGGGGAGTGGGTTATGTTACTGAATCGGAGGTAGTAGAGCAGTGCTGGTTTGAACTTCTTGATATGCACACTGGCCAAATGTGGAATTGGCTGCAGTATCAAATTTATGTCACACTTGGCATGCAAGTCTAAAAGGCAATGCTTTTTCTGCCTTTACGTCCATATTTGCTTGCATTTGTTTTAGAAAGTCCGCTCCACAACTCTGTGTGTGTGTGTGTGTGTGTGTTGTTCATTTTTGTTTTGTTTTTGTGGTTGTTTGATTTGATGTCATTTATGTTTGAACTGAACATAATGTGATAAGGTTTGGCACTTGCAGGACCTGGCCAGCGTGGGCACGCGCAGCAAGAAGTTTGAGGCCAAGCTGATCATCCTGAGGCTGCTGAGTGTGCTCCTGTCCCGCACACGAGGAAGCTCCAAGTCGTCGGGGAGGTAGGCTCTGGATTCACCTGGGTGAAATAAGTAACGAGCAGGAAGGGTAACTCTTGTTCCCTGACGAAATAAATACACGCTCATAACTCCAAATGAATGCTGCTTATGACACCGAATCGCCTTGCAGATATGACAGCACAGAGTACACAGAACAAACGAAGAAACATCCTCCAACAAAAGGATGTTCCAAGCTTTCCCTATACTGGACACATCTACGCAACAATACCAACTGGAGAAATGAACAAACACTAACTAATTAAAGACTTTCATAGCCTTTTCAGTCTTGAATATAGTCAGACAAGTACTCAGATGAACAGTAACAAAAAGGATAACCTCAGTTTGATTGAAATGAAAGGAAATTTCAGTTGAGGGGTGAAAATAGTTTACTCCGTCTCCCTAGGTAAGCTCAGTTTGATTGAAATGATAGGAAATTTCAGTTGAGGGTTGAAATAGTTTACCCTGTCTCTCTAGGTAAGCTCAGTTTGATTGAAATGAAAGGAAATCTCAATTGAGGGTTGAAATAGTTTACCCTGTCTCTCTAGGGGCTCACCATTGTGTCCAAACTGCTTTTGCTATCAGTCTTTCCTTTCCATATATCCGATCTTTCCATGCACACGGAAATGATGACATGATGGGGAGCTGGCTTTTGCTTTCGGCGAGTTATTGTCATGGCACAATGTGGTAAAAAATCCACAGAGGCAACCTCCTCCATCCATCCCCAACATCTGCGGACATGTGAACTTGCACATACACACACACACACACGCACACACATGCACATGCACACACACACATACATACACACACACATACACATACACATACACACAAACAACACGCACACACACATTCATTTGCCGTCACTCACCACTACTGTTTTCAGTGATGAAGTACACGCATGGTCCAAACAGAAAATCATACAGGTCTTGCAGTAATACAGAAAGCAGGACCCTTAATCCCTTTTATGATGATGCCAGGTTTGCATTGTGTTGAGTGATGGGGGAAATTTAAAAAAAAGAAAAAAAAAAGAACGGTTCCCAGCTGCATGTCTTACGAGACCATTGATTAACTTGAAATTATAAGCTTTTGACTGTTTAAAATGAGAACAGCTAGTAATGATAATAAGATAGCATTTATAAAGCTGTTTAAAATGGGAACAGTTAATAATATAATAATAAGATAGCATTTATAAAGCTGTTTTAAAATGGGAACAGTTAATAATAAAAAAAAATGGGAACAGTTAATAATAATAATAATAAGATAGCATTTGTAAAGCTGTTTAAAATGGGAACAGTTGATAATGATAATAACATAGCATTTATAAAGCTGTTTAAAATGGGAACAGTTGATAATATATGATAATAACATGGCATTTATAAAGCGCCTTGCCAAAGGCTCTAGGCGCTGACAATCCACACTGGTTTACACAATGGGCTGCCTACTTGGGTTGTGCCGATGAAGAGCTGCCTGCGGCGCTTCATTCAGTCATTGCTAGTGTCATCCAGTCAGTATTGTTTGCTCAGTTTCCTTCCTTCCTTCATTCATTCTTTCAATTTCCCTCACAGGGTGCCTGCTGTGTGTGTAACGTTTAATAAATATCTATGGCCAACTGCCCTTCTCTTCTGAAAGTTGGCAATGGGATTTGACATGTGCGCAAGATGTTATGCAGCATGCGTTCACACACAGAACCTCGGTTTATAGTCTTTGAAGGACTCTTTGGGAAATGGAGTCGGAACCAATGTTAACTCCAAGGGAGAAATCCAGTTATACCGAAATGGCCCACCAAGATTACGAGTCTGGCGCTCTAACACTGAGCTATTCCCGCCCCCAGTTCAAGTTGGTGGGTGGTCATGCGATCACCCTTGTGTGAGTGTTTCTCTACAGTACGAGGAACATGGTTGGTTTGGGTTGTTTTGTTTTTTTCACAGCAATGTGACCTAAGTGGGTGCCATGTTTTTCACAGCCCTTCGACAACCGTATACGTCTTTTTCATTTGTGAATTCTTGACATAGCTGTGTGATGATCATGTTTTCAACAGTTTGTTTTATTTTCTTTTGATCTTTGTTTTCTCATGACAGTGAAGTGATACGGTGTGTGTGTGTGTGTGTTTTTTCAGTCTTCCTTTGTGACCAGCAAGACGGCCAGTGCCATGCTGGCTAGCGGCGCCATCCCCTACTGTCTGCAGGTCCTGCAGAACTTGCTGCCCTACTGGCGCCAGTATGACGGCTCTGAGGTGAGTCTGGCACCGTCCAGATTTTGTGCACATGCAGCCAGTCCTGAGGGTCATGTCATGGTGAAGAAATGCGACAGACCTACAGCACAAAAGCAAAAAGAAAAAGAAAGTTGTAAAGCAAAAATGAGCTAATCAGATGTTTGTTATAGCATTAGTAATGTGTGTTGAAAACCTTCCGGAACTGTAAGTATAATCAAGAATTGTTTTTGAGCAATGCATGATTTTTGTCTTAGTCATATTTTTCTTTCCTTTTTTTTTTTCCCCAGAACTATGGATGTCCATATATTTTGTCGGGATTTTAAACTTGGACCTGTTAGCTCCCATGTAGGTGGCTGTGGGTATGGCACTGTGTGTGTGTGTGTGTGTGTGTGTGTGTGTGTGTTTAATGTTGTACGTAAGAGATTTTTCAGCAGATACAGACCATTTTCATTTTGAAGATTTCAGTTGCTCCACACAGTTCTGATGATGTTTAAAGCAGAAGGCTGAACGACTAAAACGTCATTCGGGGTATCACGTTTCTGTGTGTGTGTGTGTTTTTCAGGAGGAGATGTCAGCAGTGTCCGGGACAGCTGCTGAAGCCTCATCCTTCCCACCCTCCCCCCGACATGTCTCCCTTCTTCCTGCGACAGTATGTCAAGGTTCATGCCAACGACGTCTTCGAGGAGTATTCCCAGCTGCTGACAGAGATGGTGCTCCGCCTTCCCTACCAGGTAGCGCTGCAGAGGATAGGAATCGATGGTCATGATGATTACAGTCATGGGGTTTTGTTGTACAGTTTCACCACTTAGGAAAGATTGCATGGACTGGAGGATTGTGTGCGCAAAGATATGTTTATGCTGTAACAGTCCTCCAGGGAATTGTTGGGGAGGGAGATTTAGAGGAAACAGCAAAGCAATGGACTAACAACATACAGAATGGACGGGGGAAAAAAAATGCATAGAGACCCAGTCAGACATGTACACACAGTTGACAAAGCTGAAAGAAACAAAGACCCAGCCAGACATGTACACACAGTTGACAAGCTGAAAGAAACAGAGACCCGGCCAGACATGTACACACAGTTGACAAAGCTGAAAGAAAAAAGAGACCCAGCCAGACATGTACACACAGTTGACAAAGCTGAAAGAAACAGAGACCCAGCCAGACATGTACACACAGTTGACAAAGCTGAAAGAAACAGAGACCCAGCCAGACATGTACACACAGTTGACACAGCTGAAAGAATGAGAGACCCAGCCAGACATGTACACACAGCTGACACAGCTGAAAGAAACAGAGACCCAGTCAGACATGTACACACAGTTGACACAGCTGAAAGAAACAGAGACCCCCGCCAGACATGTACACACAGTTGATACAGCTGAAAGAATTGGATGCACTGTACTTCAGTGCAGAGCCTCAGTGAGTTTTCATGGAGCTGAGGAAAGAATAGTTGTGGTTCAACTTCATGACAAAACATAGTGGGAAAGACACCCCTCAGAAGTGTCTGATTCTTCCAAACCAGGCGCAGAGCTTATCAACATTCTTTGATTCTGTAGCCAATGCTGTGCATGATACGTTTGTCAGATTTTTGGTTCGTCTCATTATCACTTGTATAAGACAGTATGCGTTTGTCAGATTTTTTCTTCATCTCTTTATCACTTGTATAAGACAGACAGTGCCCCTCTTTTTGTGTTCCAGCTGAAGAAGATAGCAGAATCGGGTCAGAAGATGCCACAGGCGGTGTTTGATCTCACTTGGCATTCCGTGCTGTCTGAGGTGAGACCGAGTCTAGTGTGACTGCGTTGATGGGTTCACTTGTCTTTTTCTTTGTCGGTTTTAAAGGAGTTTTGTCATTTCTTTGAAATTGAATCCACTACCCACCCCCCATCCCCCCCTCATGGATATCATACATGAGGTCAAGCATGTGCATCATCATTCTTGTCCGTGAATGTTTGTTGTTGTAGGGTGTGGGTTTGGGGGTTTTTTTTTTTTCCCCGTTTGTTTCTTCTCCCTCAGTGTGTGTTCTTTTCTTTTCTGTGTCCATTATTATGATACCAAACGCATACAATGAGCAAACTGGTCAAGGAGTAAAAACCCAAGAAACCAACAATCAAAAGAAGAAAAACAACACAGTAAATAGTAATGGTCTAGTGGGTCTGGGGTCAGACTTGCTGTCCACACAGCCAGAGTTGGCAGAGAGTTTCTCTGACATCTGTGCCGACTCCAGTCCCCATCTGAGTCATTCATGTAAGACGTTCAGCCGAGGTCCCATGCATGAGCACATGTGCAACTCTTGCATGTGAAATTCTGTTCCACCTTTCGGAGAAGAGACAGTTGTTTTGTGCTGGGTGGAGGGATAACAGGAAAATCAAAACGCATGCACACTGGTTTCTCTTCCTGGATGACAGGACATGAGAGAAAAAAAAAAATTGGTCGCATACTCAAACACGTCAGCACTTGTGATGTCTCCGAGTTATAGCTGATGTACAAATCTAAAAGAAAGAGAAAGAGAGAGAGAGAGAATTGCCAACAAAAGAAAACCTATAGCGGGTGTCAGCACTCTTCTGGAAGGAGTTGAATCTTGTTGAAATGCTGGCTGAACTTGTGACATTCAAGGGTGCTGACGGCAGGTTAGAGAATGGCGCAGTCTGATGGACAAAGGAATGGTGCATAATGGCAGCTTAAGTCAGTGAATAGCCCCCTGATGTCGCACAAAGCAAGATATCGTGCGTAAGTGAGTAACAGAGAAAGTGGAAAGTGTGTTATGTAAATGTGAATGCTGAAGCAATGTGTTAATTGTAACAATCCCCATTTCTGTTCCTCAGTACATGATGACTCAGCAGACTCCTTTCATGAAACGCCAAGTGAGAAAGGTATGGCACTCTTTTTAATCATTCTTTTGAAAGGAAGATTATCTGCATAAAGTTTATTGTATGAGGCCCATGAGTTTGTATAAAGGGTGAAAATTAGGGCCTAGTGTAATCATTTTCAATTATGGAATGGAGCTGTGAAAGGTGGAAAAGTCATTACAGGTCACCATAGTTCCAGACTTAATGAATTTCTGATCAGGTTAACCGGAATTGTAAGGTTTGGTGATGGAAAGAAGGTGAATTTTTTAGAGTTTTACTCACAGGTGTGTGGATCTGTGTGTGTGTGTGTGTGTGTGTGTGTGTGTGCACCTGCATTCTTCTGTATATATATGCAAGTTTGAATATGGAGTATGTTTGAAATTCTCCTGTATATCTGTGAAATGCTAAGATCTTACGCATTTTATATTGTTGACAAATAGTGTGTGTGCACAATCAAGTATTTTGTTTATGTGAATACACATGCGTTCATGCAAAGTGCCAGCATATCACCCATTACCCATCATGCATGTGACTAGAGCCGCGGACAGACGGCATGTTCACATACGTGCATTCCATTCCATTCTGCAGCTCCTCCTGTACATCTGCGGATCCAAAGAGAAGTACCGACAGCTGCGCGCGACGAACATGCCATCGAGTCGCACCTGGCGCAGGTGAAGGAGATTGGGTCGCAGGGAGGGTGGGACCAGACCACAGACCTGGCCCCGCACAGCATCGTGCTGCCCTACGACACCCTGCTCACACTGGTCAGACCCTCCTCTCTTCTGGATTCTCTGCTGTGTGGGAAAACGGATTTAATTTTCAATTGCACCAAAGAAAGATGAAATTTTTTTTTTAAATGAGAAAAAAAAAAAATCAGTCAGCATGGTAGTACATGGTAGTACATTTCCAAGGATGCATGAATGGAGGATGTAGCAAAGCACGCTGCAAACAAGGAATGATAAATCTTTGCACATGACATCTTTCTTTTTTTTTTTTTTTTTTTTTTTTTTTGATAATACATTCTCCACAACAAGTTAGTGAATTTACCTTTTACTGTAAGGATGCAGCATCTTTCATTTCTGAGATATACAGATTTGATGAGAGACCTTGAACTTGCGTACTTCTGCATATGATTGAGAATTGGTCAGTGTGTTTTTTGAGGCACAAGTTTGGTCTGTCTTGTTTGGTTCCTGATGTTTTCAGTAGGACAGAAGATGCAGATTTCATCTGTGTTGCGTTGTGTGCTCATTCAGCCAGTGGCATTCCAGCTTTCGGTTTTTTTTTTCAGATTGAGCATCTCAAGGTGTGCTCTGAGATCGCCACTTCACGCCCCCTACAACTGGCAGACCTACTGCCGTCAGCATCAAGGTATGTCAGGGGGTTGCCCCCATGGTTTGATTGAAACGTGTTCAGAATAGCAGTACTCAGAAGTGATTTTCATGTCGAGTGAATTAAACGGGGGTTCTGAACTCTCAGAGTTGATGCCATATTTTTCTCCCCTCTTGACTAACCAGGCAAGTGCATTGCCTGTAACACAGTCAGAAAACCCCCTCCAAGGAATGACAGAGAATGAAGCTGAATCTAGAGTGTTGAACCTTTGGTGGTGAGAATACCACAGGATTTTAGACCGTGGTATATCGCTGTTTGATGCCTAGGGAGCACAGACACAGTCAGTCGTGCCTCCCTGACCAGTCTGATCCAGCCAACGAAAGGTCTTGGAGCAGGCAATATGAAGTTCTGTCTTCAAGATGGATACAGTGGTTCCCATAAGCTGCTAGCAAAGGGTTTTATGATTATATTTCCTTGATTTTTCATCTCTTTTTTTTGTCTCCCCCCTGTTCTCTCCCCCTCCCCCCACCTTTTTTTTTTCTTTGAATCTTTGCCAGGTCATTAACATTATAATGGAGAAATTGTTAGCCTGCACTTGTTTTCCCCAGTTCTGAATTGTCCAGCTCTGAGTGTGTCAGCTCTGTGTCAGTCCCCTGAGTCATTTCCCTTTATGAATGTTGTGTGAGGGTGATCTTTTAACTCATATTTGACTAGAGGCATAACTTCATTAGATGATGTTTGTGAGCTCCAGACAGATGACCCAAGGTGTTTTTTTTTTGTTTGTTTTTTTGTTTTTTATCTTAAAAAGTGTTTATGATGACTCCACATGAAAACGTGAACAAATGAATCACAAGAAAAAACACGACAGATTTTGACATCTTAGGTCTTTTTTAGACCAGATAAAGCACACTCAGGACAACGAAAATGAAGAACGAGCAATCACTTATCTTTGTCAAATTCGGCGCAAGATGGGCGTGTGAATGAAAACGAGGGTGTCAGGCTTTTTTTTTTTTAACTGAAAGACCTGTACAAATTTCCAGTGCAGAAATGAACGTTTCACACACACACACACACCATGTAGCTTTCACCAGTTTGTAACACTGACCGGTCATGTGAAGTACTGGGGTGAAGTGGCCAGGATGAATGGGGATGCAGCTATTCATGAATGCCAAGTTTCAGTCAGTCACCATTGTTGCATCATGCCGTGTTATTTGAAGTAACGTTGTCGTCGGTGCTGTATGTTCTGCACAGATACCCTCCCCCTACATCGTGTGCGCCAGCATCGTGCTGGATGAAGGGGTGGCTCCCACCCTCCTCACCCTCCTGCAGGTGGCACTGTGCGGAGTCAAGGGTCAAGGAGATGGTCAGGGTACAGCGGAGAGCTCTTCCAGCACAGCCAGTATCTCTCCAGTCAAGGTCGACGCAAAGAAGGTGAAGGCTGTTTCCAGAATGGTTTTGCTCGTGTGTGATGATGACTGATGTGTGTGTGTGTGTGTGCATGTTTGCATACAAAATAACATTGAACAGAATGTGCTGTCATACAAACAGGGGAGGTGTGTTGGGAGGGGGAAGACATTCATTGCGGATCTGAGGTAGGGAGGAGGGAGGTACTACAGAGGTATTTTTCTGGAGGTCACTGAGCTTTCATGATTTCACAATTCATATTCACATTTTCTGTGCACATTTCGTTAACAAACATGCTTGTTTGTCATTAAAAGCTATGAAAATGATAAAAAAAAAAAAAAAAGTAACAAAGAAAGGATAGAGAGCCTTGCTAGTCTACTCGTTTGTCTTTGCTGTGGCATTCTGGACGAGGAAAATTCAACAAGGATTGGCCCTTGCCCAATAAGGGTTCATTACAGGAAATTGAAATATCCACTAATTACATGTCTTCCCAGTCGTATTTATTATAAGAAACAAGGCATAGTGCTGTTGTCTTGTTAACCTGTGAAAGCAAGAGAGTGTGTCAAATCATTTCATTTTTTGGTGGGTTTGGATTAACGATCTACCCATCAGCAGACCTGGGTACCAACACAGTCTCACTATATTTTGCACAAATTTTTGGCGATGATACAATGCATACAGTGAACTAAAAAAATGATTGGAAAAAAAAGTAAAAGGGTCGAAAAAAGAAAACCATTTGACAGAGTTCATTATCTTGCTGTGGCTTTTGACCAAAGAGCAACAAGTCTCGATAACTTCTACATGAAATTGTGTGGGCCTCTTTAACAACATGCCCTGAATTACCGAAAAGAAGAGCATGAACTTGTGCCAAAGTATGTTGATGAATCAGGTTTGAAAGTAATTAATGTGAAAAGAACCTGCTTTTAAGCGTAGTTAATGCAAGGTCAGGTAGGTGCTTCCCAGAAGCCTCTGCTGTGTGATGGCAGATGAAGAGGAAAAGAAAACCCCCCCCCCCCCCCCCCCCCCCCCAAAAACCTGTCCAAAAACTTTGGAAGACAAAAAACATTGAACCTGTCCTGCCCTGCCCTCCCCTCCTTCCCTTCTTTTACAAAGATCAGGAAGAGATGCACACACTCTTTGTAGAAGATGCACTCATATTTGCTGAAAAAGCACACCCAACAGCAGTATCAGGGTAACCAGGTCTGCATTTGCCCATTTTCCAATGTCAGATCCAGCTGTGTCCACCAGTCAAGGGTGACTGTATTTTTTGCCCATGAGGTCTATTTGAGAAGCTTTGAGTGTTAAGACATTGCATCTTGAGGTGGCTGCGAGAGCGAAACTAGCAGCTGTTTGCAAAGTTTTTGGATTTGAACCTCCCAAGGGTTTTCTTTGTTTTTGCTGGGGGAGGGGGCTTCATATCATACCCCAGCTTAATAAGTTTTTCTGGTGCTTGGGGGGAAGAGACATGGTAGTCAAAGGGCTGGTTAGGAAGTGCAGAGTCCATCTTTGTAAGTGAAGAGCCAAGGTGTAACAAGGAGTAACAGACACTTCGTGACGGGATGGTGGGGAACAGCTTTGTGCAAGATTTTTGGGTTGAAGTCTTCCGTAGGCCTTCTCCACCTTCACACCTACCCTCTTCCACTACCATCACCTCCACGTGCACCCCCTTCTCAGTGAAGGCATGCGTGCTAGTTTTTCAGATTATGGGGCAAGCCAAGGTTCAGTTTATGGTGGTGGAGGGGGGGGGGGGGGGGGGATTGCTCATTTGAAAGCACCCACAGCAAAACAAAACAAAAAAAAAAAGTATGGAAAAATCTACTGATAGGTTCACAAAATCAAAGTGTGGCGTTTGGAGGGTTATGGGTTCATCTCCAGTGGGGGGCAAAGTTTGTGCAGGATTTTTCACCCCTGGCCAGCTCCCAGCTGGGTGTGCTATGGACTCGGAGGAGAAGGCTGGAGAAAAGCAGATGATTTTCACCCACTTTTTTAGACGAGTCTTTAGGAGTGTTGCGCAGATTTCCTGACCAACTCTCTAGAGGTCTGCATCTCTTTAGCTGGGTTAATGTTGGGGTGCGGTTGCTGCGTCCTGTCGGTGGGACCTCTTTGAGATGCACCTCTTGGAGGTGGCTCAGATTAAAAGAATCGTTCTGGAGAGATCTGAATCTCCAGGGGTGGTTTGTGCCAACATATATTAAGAAAATGTTCTGGTTGGCTCAGTTGGGAAAGAAAATAGGATGTTAATGATACAGTTAGTGATTTGTCTGTTTGTTCGTTAGTCATCATGACAGCAACAAAACAATTCAGTATTGTGCCCGTCACATGGTCACCCTCGTTTTAGAATCCCTCTGCATTTGCTGTGTCTGTAGCGTAGTCAAGTTGAGATGATTTGCTGACCTATGGAGGAAGTGGGAGAATAAATGGAAATTAAATTTGGTTTTGAGGCCCCCTAACCCCCCTTCCCATACCTCATTTTTCTGTTTTTTCTTTCATCTTTTGAAGCGCCAGTCTTAGTTGTGATGCTTCGCCTGAGACATACTGCTTTTAATTTTTTTTCTTTTTTTTTTCCTTCTGCTGTTTTATCTTTTGTGCCACCTCAGTGGCACTGGACCCATGCCACTCATTCTGACCCCCCCCACCCCCCACCCCCCCACACCCCTCGCCCCGTCCAAAACCTTGGCCTGGCTAGACCCGCCCTAGCCCCAGTACTGGCAATCCGCAAGGAGCAGCCAGGGTCAAGTCATCAAGAGGCAACCCACCTGAGGAGACACTGCACTGCTGCTGGGTCACTTCGATGATGTTCAGTTGTGCCTGTCCTGATCCAGCATACGCAGGACACCACCTACTAAGCCGCTTTCTGGTTACAATAATTTCTTAGTCGTGGGAGCCGGAGTGAGTGAGCTGTCCTGCTGGAGGGCGCCACCATGTCTGTCCGGTGAATTTGCCCCATGAATTTGCCAATACTGATGACCTCGACAAGATCGTACCAAGGCCATAGACATGGAGAGGACATTGAAATGGAGTCATCATGAGAGCAGGGCATGAAAGGACACAGAATTTGAAACTTTTTTTTTTTGCTAATGCTGATCGATAAGTGAGGATGATAAAGATGATGCCACGGATTTCCATTCCGGTTTGAGACTGCATGACAGGGCTGTACTCTACGCTTACTTTCATAATATATCCCTGGTGTCAACCAGGCCTGAGAGATACAGGCACCTGCAAGTGTTGGTCAGGAGGTTTGAGCAGTATTCTGTAAGAAGCATCTGTTTAGTGGATGAGACTCGACTGTGTGGTCCCAATTGAGTCTGTTGCAAACACAATTCTTCTGGGCCAGGGCCAGTCAGGGCAGAAAAATCCAGCATGGCTCTGATTGCGGGGAGTCTGTTGTTCTTCTTGGTTTTTCACTATACCTATCACAGCTCAGTTCTTTCAGGAGCAACAAACGTTCACGTTCTTTCCACACTGACGTACATGCATATGCACACCCACACACATGCACACAATGCACATGCACACATGCATATGCACACACATCTTTGCAGATGTCAGATGAGTTGCTGATTGCCAAATCTCATTTAATTTTGTATCACTCAGCACATTCACGGAGTAGTGGGGCTGAGTGGGGAGTGGGGGGGAGAGGAAGAGCGCTCACTGTGCGTGCATGCATGTGTGTTCTGTGCATTTAGTTTTTCTCACTGTGTCATTTCCTCACAAAACATGTGCAACAAACGGTAGGAAGAGGAGGGCTTTAAGTTGAAACAAAGTGTCATCTTGGGCATGAAGATAAAAGTGATATTAAGCCGTTTTCGCCGGGGGGCCAGATCTACTTCAGGACGTGACCTGACGGCGCACTGGCTTTTTTCACTGCTGTTTGTGGATGTAGATCCTAGTGTAGTTGTGTGGCTGGGCTGATAAGCATGAGAGTGGTGGTAGCTTTAACCGAATATCCAGCTTAGCATGCAAGCGTTGCTCAGCTTGGTTTGTGTCTTTTTATTTTGTTTAATATCTTTTTTTTTTCCCCATTGCAGTGGCCTTTGGAACTGTCTTTTACATTCCCTTTTGCTGTTGTCTGCCTAATTGAGTTTTATTTCTGACCCACCCTGTTTTGAGTTGAGTTGGGGATGTGTTGATGTACAGCTGATGCTGTGAATATGTCTGATATCTTTAATTGTCGCCTTTGTTTTTTGTTTTGTTTTGTGCACATATGTCGGAGTGTTTGTGCGTGTTTTGTGTATGTGCGTGTGTTTCTGTGTGGGAGTGTCTGCTTTCACGTTCATGCCCATGTCTGTCTCAGCTGTGTGTGTCTGGCATGTGTTTGTCCTGAGCCAGTTTTTTATAGGAACATTTATAAGTAAACAAAACCTACCATGGAACGGTTTCCATGTTTTCAGTCCTATTTCTTTCCTTCTGTCTATTCCTGTTTTGATTCTTCATTTATGTTTTCTTCTTCATCCACTCAGAAAATTAAGTTATGCTTTTTTTTTTTCCCCTCAGACAGAATCCATCAGTACTCTTTGACATTTCAATTGATGAGTGTATGGATGTGTTTTTGAGAGAGCTTGCAAAGTGTTGTGTTTTGTACGTGCATGTGTTTTTGAATCACTGTGTTGGATTCTAGTAAAGTTGTGTCCACCCCCCCCCCCCCCCCCCCCCCCACCACCACCACCCACCACCAGTTTTCATGCTAATGTACTTTTGCAAGAGAGATCGTAGACATAAAAAGCTATTGAAAATTGTAAAATTTGTTCTGGATGTGATTTTGCAGGACAGACAGGGTCATTTTCGTCTCATTTTTTTTTTTTCTTTTGTGTTTTAACCCTGAGGCATCTGAGAAATTTCCAAGTGGCCTCTTCCTGGCATGCTTCTGTGCTGAGTATAAAGACCTGTTCAAGTCAGGGTCTGTGTTTTTACATCTCAAGTTTTTCATCATTCAGTGTGCGCATAGTACAGCACACACTCCAGACCATGTTCCAGTGCTGTGGGATCAGGCATAGCCACATTTACAACAGGGTCCATGCAGGTCTTTAAAAGTCTGGAAATTTGAAGTCCATTTGACCTGGAATAGCCTGGAAAGTGAAGAGTCAAGCACAATTGCTTGATATTATCCATGGCTGCTTTGATTTTCGGCATCATTTAGCGTTTATAGTGCAAAGAAAAAAAAAACCATTATTCCGTGTCCTCAAACGTGATATTTCGTCATTTGTGCATTTTGTGTTTATAACATCACTTCAAGACATTTCATTACGAACACAAAGTCTTGACAGTGGTATTGAAAATGCAGGTCTTGGCCTGGAAAAAGTCTGGAAAAGTTTGGAATTTTGAGTTGCATTTCCTATATGTACCCTGTGCGGTTACTGTGTATGATAAATCAGCTATATGGCTGCCAACAACAGCTTCACATGCAGTGAAAATTCATGCGTCTGATACTCCAACACACCTTGATTAAGGATGAAATAGATTTTTTCCCCCATTAAACATGAAAGAACACACCTACATGCTAAAGCACTTCGACCCTAAAAGAATACATTGGTTTGGTGGTGTTTTTTTTTTTTTTTTTTTATATGTTTCTTTTAATGGTCGTGAAAATATTCTTATGAAAAGGATGTAACAAGAGATACAGAACAAAACCCAAAAAATACATGTCGTTTTGAATCTGTGATGGAAGTGTTAGAGGGGTACTATCAGTGTTGTTTTGTTGATTGATGGATTCATTTTGAGGTGGGGGGAGGGGGGGGGCTGGGGGGGGGGGGGGGGATTGGCTGTCTGGTTTGCTTCGTTACGTGTTTTTGATTTCTGTTCACTCATTGGTTGCGGGTTTTTTTGTCGTCCCACATTTGGTCCTGTCCATGGTTGTTTTTTGTTCGTTTGTTTTTTTTTTCCTATCATAATCTGTATGTCACATTCTTCTCCATCATCCCACTCAAATGATAATGATCAAGATCGTCTGACTTGGTCGACGGTGTGATGAATTGTGGGTGTTTCCCTGTGTCCTGTCAGTGCTTGCTGAGGCTAAAAAAAGCAAATCTAAGGCAAAGAAGAAAAAGAAGAAAGAAGACAAGAAAGGTATTGTTCCATGCTTTCTCTCTCTTTTGTTCCATCTGTACTTTTTTTGTTATGGTCTATCCTTGTCTCTTTTCTTCGCCCTTGCTGTGTTTTATGTTGTCATGGTATTATCTGTTTCTCTTTTGTGCTATGTTTCAGGCATAGAAGGGTGGTTCTTTCTTTTTTTTTTTTTTTTTTCTTTTTTCTTTTAATGATTTTGATATTTTTGTTGGGAAGTTACTGTGGCGAAAAAAAGGTGATTTTCTTCTGTTGTGTGTAGTAGTGGATGGCTTTCCTCAGTTGTTGCCAGCATGCTGCTCCTCTGTTGTGTTGTTGCATGGAGGAACTAACAGAACTAATTCACGTTGGCCAACCGTGTGCATATTGACAAATTTTCTACATTTGTTGCTGGGAATCTTTTTGGAAAAGTTAATCAATAAGATTTTAAGAAAATCTGAAGAGAGACATGACAGAAAACGTAATGAAGTGATTCCAGGAGCAACTCCGACGCCAGTTTGCTCAAATGAAGGGAAGCCAAAGTACAAAGTTAGGAAATGTTCAGAACACAGGGTGAAATGAATGAATGCTTGAAGCATTTCTGTCCTGCTTTTGGGGGTGACGATCGAGCTTAGAAATGCTGAGCTGTAGGGTGGTTGCCCTCCTTTCTGTCGTCAGTTTATTCTCCCAGCCCCACCCACTGCCGCCACCACCACCCTCCCCCCCCCCCCTCCCCTCCCCAAGCCAAGCCGGAAGTTCAACATAGATGATTTTCAGGTTTATTTCATCTTCAGGGAGTCGCTGGCTGTTAAAATTATCTAGCAGAAAAAACTGATCATATGTGTGTGTGTGTTTGAATAGGTGGAAGTGCTTATATACCTAAAAAAAAAAAAAAAAAAAAAAAAATCATCAAGTTGGACGGTGTGTGTGTGTGTGTGAGGAGAGGAGGGGGGGGTGGGGGGGGTGGGGGTGGGGGCTCAAAGGTACCTAACCATTGTCCACCTCTCGAACCTCGAAGTGGATCCATTAACACATGGTTGTCTGTTGTCTGACAAAACTGGTGGTGTGGTGTCAGCTGTCTTTGATGTTCCTTGTGTAGCCAGTATTGTTTTGTCGTGGTGAACTGGGTTCCATTGTGATGTGTCGGGGTGGTCCGTCTGCTGTTGTCTGCCGTGAAGGGAACGTCAGTCGGTGGCTAACTAAACTGTCTGCAGCCGTGAACAGTTGCAACGCGGCTAGGGAAGAAAGCAGCTGGAGAGTTCCACATTCTGTGGGGGTCCTCTTGGGGAATAGTTTGGGTTTTTTTTTTTCATATTGGGTTTTGGGAACTCTGTGTGATGCCAACGTGTTGATCTGATGTTTATATACACTGCTGTATGTTAACATGGCTCCTTCTGTGTGTGTGTGTGTGTGTGTGTGTGTGCGTGCGCGCATGTGCATTTGAGGAAAGTGGAAATGCGTATTAGACGCTGTGAAAGTGGACTGTTCAGTTCGACTTGGAGGTGTGTGGAAGTATTTTGCCAGGACTTTCACTCTTCCTATCCCTGTCACTTCAGTCTCCACCTCTATCCCTCTCACCTTCCTCCTCCCTGCCCACAGGTGATGTGTGGGCCTCCTCTGCTTCACCCTGTAAACAGATTGCCCAGTGGGAACGTACCGTTTGTCCAATATCCCCCGACATCAAGGCTCATGTTCTTGTGTGTTTGGGAAGATTTGTTTTGTCACTGTTTTCCACAGGGATTTTTTTTTTCTTGGGGGATGGGGGGGGTGGGGGGGGGGGGGTTCACATCTTATCATGATCTTTGCTGAATTCTCAGATGTTCTGTCTTTTCATGTGGATGTTCATGCGTCACATGGATATGCAACATTGTGATTTCTTTCTGTCTTGCTCTTGGGCTGTGTCTGTCAGATCACTGTAAAGATCTGATGCTTTCCATTTTACTGCTGTGCTTTGTGTTGTGAAGCTGCCTGTTCTTAACTATTTACCCCTTTTCTCTGTCTGTCTGTCTGTCTGTCTCTCTCTCTCTCTCTCTCTCTCTCTCTCTCTCTCTCTCAAGAATGAGAATGGTAACAATGATGCTCTGAAGACTCCAGATTGTCTAGCTCTTCTAATCCTGCTCACACAGTGACCAAGATTTTTTTTGTTTTTAATTTCCTCTCCCATGTTCACACTCATAGCAAGTTTGTGTCCCAGCCTTCAGAATTGGGAGGCTGATGACGTGTGTTTTTTTTTCTTTCTTTCTGCGTACACAAGCTGGCACTCCTGCAGACACTTTTCTGTGTAGACAGGCAATGATTAATTCCATCTGCCCAACAAAAGGAGTGGAGTTTTGTATCTATGACCTTTTTT
The DNA here is from genome assembly GCA_016801955.1 of Conus betulinus. NCBI lineage: Eukaryota > Metazoa > Mollusca > Gastropoda > Neogastropoda > Conidae > Conus > Conus betulinus. Next base: position 47,951 of record JADBJO010004202.1, on the reverse strand, counting down.
TTTTATCCCCACCATTAAGGCAGCCATACTCCAACTTCGGGGAAGGTGCATGCTATGTGTAACGTGTCATCCATGCCAACGGCCAAACCGGTCTCTTCTGAAAATTGGTGATGGGATTTAACGTATGTGCAAGAGGCTATGCGTACATTCACACACAGAACCTCCATTTATAGTCTCATTCGAAGGACTGTATGGGAAATGGAATCAGAACCAATGTGAACTCTGAGGGAAAAAATCCCCCTGTACCGAAACAGCCTGGTGGAGATTCGAACCTGCAACCCCAGGATCACCAAGATACGAATCTGGCACTCTACCAGCTGAGCTATTCTGGCCCCCGTCTGCTGGTTCATGGGAGTGCTCACTCATGTTAGCTTCCTGTCAAAGCAGTTGCCATCTGTAGGAGGGTGTAGGAGTGGTCTTTTGCATACGTTTGATCAGAACAGATGCTGCTGAAGTCGCCCCCCCCAGAAAGTGACTCTAAAGCAGTGCAGTGTCCTCTTTGGTGGGTTTCCCTGTGTAAGCCTGATCTGATACGCCCTGTTCCTCATGGATTCCTGTGCCAAGTCGATGGTAGGACAGACCTGATTTCAGCTGTGGTTTGAGGGGAGCATGACATGAGGCATTGGAGTAGAAGATGAGACCAGTGAAAAGGATGCTCTAGAAGAGAAAACAACAACAACAACAGAGCAAAACAACAACAACAACAACAAAAGAGCAAACTGCTTACAGTCATCAGAGAAATATTGTGCAGAATCTGTTCATCATCATCATTTACAGCATAGGGAAATTTTATCTCCATTTTGAACTCGGAGGATGCACAGTGATGATGCATTTTTCTCACATCCAGCCGTGCAGTTTTAATATGATATGATCAGCACTCAGCAGATGGCTGTGATGGTTACGTCCACTTTCCCTGTTCGTGAATTCTTTCATGGGACCTGCAGTACAAGGGTGGCTCAACAGGTCTAACACTGTGCTCAGGAAGTCCCAGGAGGGCTCAGGATAGGTCCATACCATCTGTAATGCAACAGTGCACACCCCCGTGGAGATAGCTAAGGTTCAGGCTAGGTCCATAGGATCTGTAATGCAACAGTGCACCCATGGAGATACTCAGATAGCTAAGGTTCAGGCTAGATCCATAGGATCTGTAATGCAACAGTGCACCCATGGAGATAGCTAAGGTTCAGGCTAGGTCCATAGGATCTGTAATGCAACAGTGCACCCATGGAGATAGCTAAGGTTCAGGCTAGGTCCATAGGATCTGTAATGCAACAGTGCACCCATGGAGATAGCTAAGGTTCAGGCTAGGTCCATAGGATCTGTAATGCAACAGTACACATAGCCATGGCCAGGGTTCAGGTAGTCTTTTGAAGATTCAGATATAGTTCACTTGACCTATAATGCAAAGGTGCTTCTGTAGAGATGTCAAAAGCCCTGGACAGAGTGAGTTCATTGAAGGTTCAGATACAGTTCGCATGACCTATAATGTAAAGGTGCTTCTGTAGAGATGTCAAAAGCCCTGGACAGAGTGAGTTCATTGAAGGTTCAGATACAGTTCGCATGACCTATAATGTAAAGGTGCTTCTGTAGAGATGTCTAAAGCCTGGAAAAGTGAGTTTCATTGAAGGTTCAGGTCGACCCTGTAATGCTAAGGTGGCATCTGTTGATGTGACTAGAGCCGCGATTCAGCAAGTCTTTTTAAGATTTGTACGAGCTCCGTATGACCTGTAAATTGCAAAGGTGTGTCCATGACTGTGTCCAAAGTTTGGCAGGTTCCTGGAGGTTCAGGAGTCTGCCTGAAAAGAAAGAAAATAAAAAAAAAAAACTGCTTTGAGGGAAAGAGAAACCATGGTGTAGATTTGAGAGGACAGTGTCATGACTTTGAAGGACACCATGGTGTAGATTTGAGAGGACAGTGTCATGACTTTGAAGGACACCACGGTGAATCATGAGCCATGTGGAGAGGAAGATGAACCATGCTCTTTATCATCTAGCCTTAACTTAGTATAGTTTTTTTGTTGGCTTGCTTGCCTGTTGTTTCCTTCGGCATTTCACAGGAACTTCAAAAAGTGATCTGGGTGCCACTCTTCCAGATGAGGTGACAAAACTTGGTCCCACAGATTGTACATTGTACCTAGAACATCAGTGGACCCCATTGTAATATGCAAATTGGCCTGAAAAAAAAATTCCTAGGAAAAATCCCTCTCTCTCTGTCTTGTCTCCGTCTCTCTCTTCTCTCTCTCTCTCTCTCTCTCTCTCTCTCTCTTCTCTCTCTCTCTCTCTCTCTCTCAGACTCACTATCTGTCTGTCCGTCTGTCTTTCTTTCTCTCTCTCTCTCTTCTCTTGTACTCTCTCAGACTCACTGTCCGTCCGTCTGTCTCTTTCTCTCTCTCTCTCTCTCTCTCTCTCTCTCTCTCTCCTCTCTCTCTCTCTCTCTCTCTCTTATGGAATTCTTTAGCGAACTCTTGAAAACAAGAAGTAACTGTACTCCTTTTAGTAAAATGTATAAGATACATCATCCAGTGACAGTCTATTTTTAAGTATGTATTTTTAAAAAAATGAAATAAAAAACAAACATGCAAGCACATACAATCACTCACACACACACAATGTAATGATTGATGGTGTCTATCAACTTATCTATTTACTCACTCATATTTATACCTGTCTGCCTGTCGTTCAGTTTTTCTGTCAGTCTCTCTCTGTCCATCTGTCTCTTACCTTATCCATTTGCATATTTGTTTCTGTGTCTATGTATATTTTGTATATTTCCTTGTTAATTGTTCACCGTGAGACTTGTGGTTACATGTCTAAATTTAACAGTTTAGGTTGTGACATTTGCCTTTTTTTTTGGAGGGTTACCCATGTATGTTTTGTTTTGATATTCCTTTAATGGGGCAGGGCCAACATGTTGAAAAAAAAAAAAAGTCACCCACTTAATAAAGAAGATCTCTCTCTCTCTCTCTCTCTCTCTCTCTCTCTCTCCTCTCTCTCTCTCTCTCTCTCTCTCTCTCTCTCTCTCTCTCTCTCTGTCGGTTTGTCTGTTTCTGCCCTTTATCTCTCTGTCATACTCTCTCTCTCTCTCTGTCTTCTCTCTCTCTCTGTCTCTCTCTCTGTCTCTCTATCTCTCTCTGTGTCTCTCTTCTCTCTCTTTCTCTCTCTCTCGCACACTCTTTCTCTCTCTCTCTCTCTCTCTCTCTCTCTCTCTCTCTCTCTCTCTCTGTGTTATTCACAAGTGTCTCTATGTCTGAATCATCACATTTTCATGTTTTGTTTTGTTTGTGTGATTTCGATCAGGAGCAGTGACAGAAATGTAATCCTTCATTTCAGCATACTTTGCATTTTAAAACGTAAACACATTTGTTTATTGCTCATTGTAATCATTATATGCATGCTCATTTTTCTGACCTTTTTTTTTTAGCAGTGGTTTTGTACTATTTCTTAGAAAACAGTTGGATGTATGATTGTATTCTGAGTATGGTGGATGGGCTTTTTCATGTTTATGTAATTATTTGAAAAGATAATCCCTCAACTTTTGATGTTGACTTGCCATACTGTTTTTATTTTTGCTTTTTGTTTTGTTTTTTGGTTCATTTGTTTCTGTTCAGCTTAATCAACATACACCTTACACTTGTAATGAGCAGGAGGGGAGGAAGGGGGAGGATGAGGTGGGAGTGACTAAGATTGTAAATGATTTTCACATCATTCACAAAGAGGAAATGGAGCCAAACATATTTCAGGAAAAGGACAAAATGTCCCAAACCTTGTACATACCCAGAAGCGATCAAGAAAACATAAGAAAGTCATATGACAGTTAACAAGTAGGCAAAAATAGAATACACTTTGAAAAATGACAACCTAGCATGTACTAGTATGTATAAATGAAAATTGACAACTAACATGCAAAAGTATGTATAAAAACTTATGTAATTTTTTTTTTGTTTTAATGTAAAATCAGTAATTATCCACACTAACTTTACATTCTGCTGTTTTCTGCTGTGAAAACAAAAGATGTCTGAGGAAAGATGTATATTTTGCCAGTTACATTTGTAATTATAGGTGTTGTTATGGAGTCAAGTTTATATTTGTAAAAAAAAAAAAAATCCTTTAAGTTTGGGTGTTAATTTGGTGTTAAGTTAAAAACCTGGGTCAGTGCATTCATTTTTAGCGACAAAAAAAAAGTGCCGCAGTAAAGTGTTAATGTAGTTGTACATGTCACACATTTTGCCCTCAGTAATCTCATAACCCTTGGTCTGAAACATTGAGAATTGTTGCTTCCCTGAACAAGTTTCAGGGTTTTTTTTACTTTCGAACAGAAATCGGTTGCAAGTAACCTTTTTACAATTTCCAGTGCCTTCAGAGCAACATTAGTTCAGTAAATTCTGCATATGATATGTGCATATATCTATTTTAATTGTCTTTTCCTGCGTTTCTATCAATGCCTTTGTTTTTTCATAAAATGTTTACCCTCCTAGTTTTCCATACCATTTCAGGCAAGAATTTGGGAGTTTGTTATCTGAAAATTAAAGTATCATCTTATATGGTTGTAGTGCTGAGTAGCAGTATCATGCCCAAAGGATGCAGTGTGTGTCAATAATTATCAAAGTCTTATAAGTTCTTTTCTTAATGGTCATTATGCTACCATGAAATGTTGTAAGAAGACAGACGTTCATTTCAATATTTTTGTTAGAAGTTGTTCGGAATGAATGAGACATTCCCGTCAGTGTATAATAAATGTTTAATACAATAAAATTATCCCGTTCTTGCACTTGAAGCAGTTTCTGATTTTAGCATCTTGTTCCAGAAAAAGTTCTTAGGGGGTCTGATTAGCTGAGTGATAACTCTTGTTGATGCCATGTTGGTAGAGATCTTCTCTGTGAAATTGGTATTTGTATTGACTCCAATCCCTGCAAAAAATATTTTGGATGAGATGCTTAACCAAGGTCCCATGTATGACACAGTAAAATTAAAAACAAAAAAAAAAACCCAGCTTGCACAGACATTAAATTCTGCTCCACTTTTGAGAAAAGAATCAGCCAACTTGTGCCAGAACAAAAATAAAACTCATGTACTCTGGTGTCTTCTTCAGACATCCTCCCTTCAGTTGTGACATGGGGTACCTTAGCAGGACTGAAAACGGTGATGTAGGCAAAAAATCTCGTAAGTGGTAATCCTGGGCTTATAAACCAAGAAGCAAAGAAAGAAGGAAGAGAGGTTCTGAGAGCATCATTCAGGGCAGTGGTTTTAACATAATGACAGAACTGATTAAGAAAAATTTACTTCCCAGAACAAAACCGTTAGCTTTGTATAAAGTCTAGTGTGGAGGACATGTTGAATAGATATCCTATCCTTTTGTCATTTTCTTTTTCCCATCCCATTCTGTCACTGCCATAGTTTCAGTATTGTTCTCCCCCGTAAAACTGTGTTGGCTCTGTTGTATTATCCATATGAGTTCCATGTAAGAAAACAATACTGTGTGTGCAAATAATACTTGCTTCAGAAAGTCCAGCTCATGTTAGTATGGAAATATATTAGGTAGGTCTGTAAAACATATTGCCAGCAAGGAATGGGTTAAAACTGAGGTAAAATAAAGGGAACTATACACTGTCAATCCTTATGCAGATCAAACAAAAAAGCTTGTTCATTTTCAGACACAGGAGAGGGGGGGGGGGAGTCATTCATAATACATCAGAACCAGATTTAAAACTTCATCAACATTCAGACAGACCTCTTCCGTGAAAAGGCCCTTTTTTTTTTTTTTTCCCCCTTCTCTTGTGTCGACACAGACGTGACTGAAGGGGAGCCGCAGAAGTTTGACGAAGTTCTCAGCAAGGAGCTGGTGGAGCTGCTGATTGGACGGCTGGACAACGCCACGCTGGTCAAATTCGTCCCGCACCTTCCTCCTGGAGTCCAACGCCTCTGGCAACCGCTGGCTGGCCCACTCCCTGGTCCTGCGCATCTACCAGTGAGTAGTGGGAGGGGAAAGGGGTGGGGTGGGGGGGGGGGGGGTGTGTTGTAAGAGGAAGTGGTCTTTTCCATAGGGGTGTCTTGCTCCCCACACCCTCGGACCTTGACCCCTGTACTGCCTCATTTCCTCTCTCTCTCTTTCTCTCTCTCTCTCTCTCTCTCTCTCTCTTCTCTCTCATGGATCTGATGTGCAAGTTCTTGACACTTTCTTTGAGGGAACTGAATGTGATGTGGTGTTTGGGATGCAGTTTCACAGTGTAGGGATACCAGAGGCACTGTACTAAGCGGCACAGACTGTGCCAGCAGTTGATCATGCATGCATGCACAGTACAGAATCACAAGAGAGTGCGCGCGGACATTTGCTCACTGGCGTGTTCACTTGTATATCCTCGCTGAGACTCTCACTGTCACACATGCACACATCCACTCTCTCTCTCTCTATCTCACTCTCACTCTCTCTTTGTCTGTATGTCTGCTTATGTTTCTGTTTCTCTGTATCTGAGTTGCTGTGTCTGTCTGACAAACGTATGAGCAAGCACACATTCTCTCACTCCTCTCTCTCTCTCTCTCTCTCTCTCTCTCTCTCTCTCACACACACACACACACACACACACACACGCACACACCACTCTTCTTTTTCACACACACTCACACACAGAGGCACACACCATTCTTCTTTTTCACACACAACACACACACACACAACCCTTTCTTTGTTTCCCTCCGCTGCATGTGTTCTGATTGGCTGGTGGGCTGTATGACATCAGGAACTCGACAGCCAATGAACAAGAAGCTTTGCTGGACCTGCTGTGGGGGGACTGTGGGAAGAGCTGCCGGTGTTTGGTCGCAAGGCCGCCCAGTTTGTGGACCTGCTGGGGTACTTTGTCCTCAAGACCCCCAGCCTGTCAGAACAGAAGGTGAATTCGGGTTAAAAGATTGTGTTTTTTTTTGGGGGGGGGGAGGGGGGGGGGGGGGGGGGGGGGGGATTGTGAGGGGGAACAGGTCTCTGTGTTCGTTTTTAGGAATGGTTGTGGTTTCATGGTTAAACAGATGTGTAACGTGTACAGGCCAATCCACAGACTGTGATGCCTTTTGGAAACAGCAGCTGAATTGGGGAGATGAAGTGTTTGTGTGTTTTTGTTTTTTTTTTTTTTTTAACCATTTTTCTGCAGATTTCTTCTGTTCATACACATCAGCTGACAAAAATATTTTATCAGTCCCCAGAAATATTTGATCAACTAGAAAAAAAGTAAAATTTCTGCCTAAAGAAAAAGGATCAGCATTTTGAGCACAAATATCCGGGATTGGTTACATGTTTTTTAAGTGATGTTGTTCATAGACCACATAGATGCCACTTCAGGGCTGGTATGGTTGTGTTCTTGATATACTGATCATATGATACGAAATGGAAGTAAGTAGCTTATTTGAACTTTTTTCATATTTGACTATCGTGACATTTGCCTGTATCCCCACTTGGACAAGCTCTTATCACTTTAGGAGGTCCCCACCCCCACCCTCTCCCCCCAAAAAGGGAATGAGAGCCAGTTTCTCTTTCAAGCCTCCTCACTCACTTTCTTCAAAGTGATCTCCCCTGTTTTGAATTTCTCTTTAGCGTGTGGATTTCTGACGATTGTTTGTATGAAGCTGAATGTTGGGTAGCAAAGCCAACTTTTTTTTGTTGTTGGGAAGGCATATGTATCTTGTTTCTGGTCTTGAGTAATTTTGTCCTGTCTCCTTGAAAATTGAAAAAAAAATAAAAAAGAAATGTGTGTGTTGTGAAAAATAATGTGCAAAATGATATTTATCCTGATATTGGTATCAGAAATTTTTGTTATCAAGTATCATCAGCAGAATAATTCATTCTCTTGTAGGGTGTGTATGTAGGTGGGGTGGGTGGTATGCATGCATGTACGTCTGTGTGTGCACAAGCATGCAGGCCTGTGTGAGTGTGAGTGGTGTGTGTTCCACATGATGTCATGCCTAGTGTTGTGTTCCCCGTGACAGATCCAGAGCTACCTGGAGAAAGCTGTGTCCCTGTTGAGGGGAGAGAACCATGTTCTGGCACACCATCCCAATGCCTCCATCTACAAGTACGTCTCTTCATCTGTCTCTCACTCACTCACTGTCTGTCTGTCTGTCTGTCTGTCTCTCTCTCTCTCTCTCTCTCTCTCTCTCTCTCCTCTCTCTCTCTCTCTCTCTCTCAAATCCCTAAAATCCTGAAATTATGAAATAGAACATCAGTGTACAAGTTGGTCTCTGTTTGTATGTAGTCCTTTCAATTTTGAGGTGTTTACTGTTCATTTTCACAGTTTTTTTACTCATAGAATTGTAAGGGGCTGCATACTAGGTGCGTTTCCAGATTGATAAGAGTTCATGTTTATTTAAGATTTTTTTTTTTATCTCATTTGGAGTATCTTCTCTAAGGTGCATGATAAGTGGTCTGATGTCACAGGTTTTGTTTGTTTTTTTTGCTTTTAGGAAGAAAATCATGTTTTACCCTGCACATAGTCAACCGTCATGTGACCTGTTACCCATTTTGGGGTTTAGTGGACATGAAGATGGGGAAAAATAAAAAAAATTACCTTATCAAGAGTTATCCTTCACTACATGGGGAATGAACAAGTTCCCTTAATGAGCGCATGTGCGGAAGATAAGATTGTTTTCAAAGTCCTTTCTTGAATGCAAGTGGTGCTAGCCTAGAGTAGGTCACAGATGAGTCTTAGTAATGTAATGTAGAGAGACCATTACAGAGATGCGTGCGCAGCGCGTGTGTGTGTGTGTGTGTGTGTGTGTGTGTGGTGTGTGTGTGTGTGTGTGTGTGTGTGTGTAATCTGATGTTTTGAATCCCTTTCCAGTGCCAGGGTGGCAGAAAACCAGGGAAATGCTCAGCATAATGTTTGATTTCTACACCACCTTCAGCCAGCTGCTGTAGGACTGACAGATTTTGGAAAAATGTCAGTAGAAGAGAAAGCCTGCTGTAGTGTTTTAAGAGAACGACCCTTTTCCTCTAAGCCTTTCACTCACAGCCATAGATTTCATCACTGCTCTGGGGTCAAGGGGAAAGACCTACAACATTCAGGAATAACGCTGGTGTATGATTTTACAGAGAAATGAATGTAGTGCTCAGTAAACCCAAACCAACACTTAAGGTTTGGGGATGAGAGGGAGACGGTAGGTCATACAACAAAGTTGCGCAATGAAGTCCATGAGTTTGTTTACGCAAAAGAAATGAGCGAATTGTTTACAAAGTGATTGAGTAAAAAGTCGCACAAAGAGAATGACAATAAAAAAAAATAGATGGCACTGAGAAATGGTGAATCTCTGGTGCTCATGGCAGCAGTAGGGTTTAAATTCTGTCAGCATCTCAATTCTGACCCCAGCTGACGCAGTAATACAGGCTGTCAGAAGTCAGGTGGTGATGTCTGTTGTGCGGGCAGCATGCTGCAGGGACTGGTGGACTTCGATGGCTACTACCTGGAGAGTGACCCCTGCCTGGTGTGCAACAACCCGGAGGTCCCTTACACTGTGAGTATAGCTCTGTGTGTGTGTGTGTGTGTGTGTGTGTGTGTGTGTGTGTGTGACTGTGTGTGTGTGTAAAGGAAAGGAGGTGGCTAGTGCATACGTGTAGATTGCTTTGTATGTTATGTGTATTGTGTGTCTTTCTGTAATTTGCCAAAAGTGGTTGGAAGTAGATGTGAGTCAGGTGAGAGATGCATATCTGCTGGGTTCGGATGGTTGTAGTGGTGGGGTTTTTTTTTTTTTTTTTTTTTTAATAAAGATCATGATGCTTCCTGCCAGTGCTCAAGCCCATAGGCGTTGCTATACAAAAAACGTAGCATTACAAATGCATCCTGATCTCTTTGTATACAATGTAAATGTGTATGCTTTAAATTTCAAGAGCAGTCAGTAAGTTGGGGGGGGGGGGGGGGGGATTCTTTCTTTTGTTACTAGTAGGATCAGAGAATGTTCATTCACCTAACTTCTTTCCCTTTCAATTAGAAAAAAAAAAAAAAAAAGCAAAAGGTGGAACCAAATAAAAGGTGATAAAGTGCAGTGAACAGTTGAACATGTCCTGTGCCCCCAGAACCTGAAGCTGTCGGCAGTGAAGGTGGACTCCAAGTTCACCACCACCACGCAGATCGTCAAACTGGTGGGCAGCCACACCATCGCCCAAGATCTCCCTCCGCATCTCCGACCTCAAGAGAACCAAAATGGTCAGCAGCCCCGCCTCTTTCTTCTCCGTCTTTGTCTGCCTGCCTGCTCTGTCTTTCTCATCTCTCTCTCTCTCTCTCTCTCTCTCTGTTTTCTCTTTTTTCTGTCTCTTTTTGTCTGTCTGTCCATCAGTCTCTGCCTCTCACTGTGTCTCTGTCTCTGTCTCTATCTCTCTCTGTGTTTTTTCTCCTCTCTGTCTCTTTCAGTCTGTCTGTCCATCTGTCTCTGTCTCTCACAGTGTCTCTGTCTCTCTCTCTGTGTCTCTGTCTGTCTCTTGTTGGTCTGTCTGTCTGCTCTGTTTCTTTTTCTTTCTCTCCCTCTCTGTCGTTCTCTGTTTATGTCAAAACCCTTACTCCCTTCTGTCTGTTCTGTCTCTCAGTTTTTCCCACTTTCCTTCACCCTGAGTTTACTCTCTTGCTCTGTCTCTCTCTCTCTCTCTCTCTCGTCTCTTCCTCTGTACAACTGTTCTGTCAATTTTTTGATTAAACAAAAAGGATACACAGATAAAATAGTAAAAAAGTGTCATAGACGGAAATGAATTGTAACACAGAAGACAGGCCAGATCTGGTTTAAACTCTACATGCATGTGTGACAAATTGGGCAAGGAAATCTTTCGCATGATCACAGCTACATGACAATTTGGGTGTGAGAGGAAGACTTTCTCACACACAAAATTCTCTGTATCACAGGTCAGGACTCTGAACATCTACTACAACAACCGCTCCGTCCAGGCCGTGGTGGAGCTGAAGAACAGGTGAGTGTGCGTTTGCAATTTGTGAAGAAAGTACACCATTTGCATTTAAGATGTTTTCCGCTTTGTGGATGTGTGAGAAGCAATTCCACGCCCCCCCCCCCCCCCCCCCCCCCCCCCCCCCCCATGTCCCAATTCCCCCCCCTAGACCACCCCCCCCCCCCCCCCCCCCCCCCCCCCCCCCCCCCCCCCCCCCCCCACCCCCCCCCCCCCCCCCCCCCCCCCCCTGTAAAATAATGTAAATTTGGAAATTTTCAGCAGAAAGGGTCATGTGAGTTTTCAGGGTCAGTGCTGACAAGCTGTGTAGCCGTGGACAGATTTTTTTTTTTTTTTTTTTTCCCAACACTCTGTCTTTACATCTCTGATCTTGCCACCCCTTCCTCTTCAACCTCCCCTCTGCCCCACTTCCCCGTCAAGAAATTTTTTTTTAAAAAGGAGATGATCAGATTGGAAAGGTACAGCGAGAGATGTGTGTGAATGGTTTGCTAGGACGACAGTCCTGTCTGATCCTGATGTACACTGGGAATGTACTGTGGGGATATGATTTCTCTTCAGACAGCAGATTGTGTATATATGTTTGCATACATTCGGGCAAGTGAGTGTGTGTAGGTTTTGGAGAGTCAGCAGAGTGCTTGTTCCTGTTTGTGTGTGTCTGACAGTGGGTGACCATGTGGATGATACATATTTGTGTGTGGCGGTCTACATTTGGTTGCATACTTTGATGTGTTTGTGTCCACATTGACACACCTGCTGATGTGTGTTGGTGGATGTGTTGACAGACCTGGACTGTGGCACAAGGCCAAGAAGGTGACACTGACGGCAGGGCAGACCGACGTCAAGGTGAGCTGATCACTTTCTTCTTTTTCATTTATATCAAGTGGACATTAACAGGTAAAAGTGATGAGCCACAACAGGCTTATAATAGTAGTCTAAGATCAGAACTGTAGAGACAGGTATAACATGTTTCATCTTAGAATGCGCTATTCACAAGAGAAACATTGATGTTGAAAATGTTTTTTTTGAGTATCATATCTTCAGCTTTACTAGCTACTAGTAAGTTTTGGAATATTCCTGATTAAACACTTTTCCGCCATTAATCCCATGAGTGGCATGAATGCACAATCTAAGTACTTCTTTTGGCACCGAGTTAGGCATTGTTGAGTAAAGAAATTCTTGGATTTGGGATTGGATTGAAAAAGTTTTAGAATAAGAGACCTACCTTTGTTTTATATTAAAAAAAAAGAAAGAGATAAAACTCTGGGCCTTGCTTTTTGTCTCCTCTGAGACTGAGCAGTATGCATGTATGTGTACCTCGAAATGTTCCAGATTCCATGATTTTCAATGAAGTTTTGAAAATTTATTAGGGAGCATGCCTTGCACCCCCTTAGAATTCCTTATCTTTTCAGTTGGCTCAGTCTCACCTTTAATAAATTCATGGACCGACAAGCAACGATACCAGTGGGCACTGGTGAAATTCGAAAGCATAACAGCCATGACAGAAGCAATGAACATGTAAAAGAAGTAGACACAGGACACTGATAGTTTCAGTTCTGCAATGCTTCAGTGTGTCATGGGCACAAGTTGTGTGCTGACACTAATGATTTTTGCCATCGTCACCAGGTGGAGTTCCCCATCCCCATCGTAGCCTGCAACCTGATGCTGGAGTACGCCGACTTCTACGACAACCTTCAGGCCACCACGGAGACGCTGCAGTGTCCGCGCTGTTCGGCCTCTGTCCCCGCCACGCCGGGAGTCTGCGGCAATTGTGGGGAGAATGTCTACCAGTGCCACAAGTGCAGGTGAGGGAGACTGGGTCGTGACAGAGTGGTGTCCCTTTGCTGACAAATTATTGTTGATGTTCTGAAGTAAGACCGGAGGCTGGTGTTTGATGTGCCTTTGAAATAGGATTTGAATGACGCCAGTCATTGGAAAAAGAGACCTAGCATGTGACAGTCACTGTCACCTATTCTATAATATCTCAAGAGAGCCTGTATGTGCACCTGTGCAAGTGTTTTTTATGCACAGACACAGACATAGATGCACACATACACTTCCACACACAGCCATGCAGACCAACACAGGCTTGGCCATGTGGAACCACATTTAGGGGCCAAGGTGGCTTTATGGATAAGACATCATATTCTGGTTTCAGAATTCCCACTAGTTATATCCAAATCAGTGGAGATTTCTCCTTGGAGTTGACATCTTTGTGGACTCCAACCCCATACTAGTTCTTTGGATGAGATCAAGATCAAGGTCCTGTGCATGAACGCAAAGGTGAAATATCTTGCAGGGATGTGAAATTCCACTCCACCCTGTGGAGAGAAGAACAGTCCATAGTATGATGATGAGGTGGATGACAGGAAAATAAAACAAATACACACTGGTGTCATGTTTAAAGATCATCCTGGAATATGGAATGTGGCTACCTTAATGGTAAGATTTGAAACAGTCACGTGGGCAAATAAATACCTCAACGATGGTAAACTTGGGAGTCATCAGGTGTGAACCTGGGGGTTCTGGGAAAGGAAGGAAGAAAAGAAAGAAAAACAAAAAGAAAGAACCACATTCGCAGTCAACACACAGAACAGTATGAATGTTCATGCTCACACATGCACACATCACCACTCCACATCCCTTTCTCTCAGGAAAATTTGTAAATTGAAATCTGAGGTCTCTGCTGCTACTGTCTTCTTCTGCAGCCACCACCACAACTACTACCACCACCACCACTAAAACATTGTTGCTGTTGTAACTTGCTGGGTTGTCATGCACTGACCTGTCTCCATTCCCCCAGAGCCATCAACTATGATGAGAAGGACCCCTTCTTGTGCAATGCCTGCGGCTTCTGCAAGTACGCCAAGTTTGACCTGACCCTGCTGGGCAAACCGTGCTGTGCCGTCGACCCCATCGAGAACGAGGAGGACAGGAAGAAGGTGAGGGCACTATGGGACTCTGGACATTTGTTGGCAAAGATGAACAAGTGCAGTGATGTTGGAATGTTGATGAAGGGAGGTTTGGTCTTTTTTCCCCTTACCTTGATGTATTTGTCCTCTCTCTTTTTCTATAATGGCGTCCTTCCTGCCATCCATCCTTGGTTTCATTATTCATAAATAAACATAACTGTGTCTTCTTTCAGTGTGTGTTTGTAATCGGTACACTGATGGAATTAATCATGCTCTTTCTTCTTTTGATATGTGTTTGTAGTTTGTGGATGAAGGATGGAATGTCCAGGTGTATGTGTGTGTGTGTGCATACAGTATGTGTACTTTGTGAAAGAAATTCCTGCACAGAAAACATGCTAGACTGATATTGCTGTCTTGTTTTCGTTCTTTTTTTTCCCCAATAGTTTTTATTTTGTTTGCCTGTTTGTTTTTGAAATTCTTTTCTTGGAATGGGTCTCTGAATAAGTTGACCATGTCTGGTTTTCTTCTGATGGGAGCCCAGACCAAGGCGCAGTGTCAGTGGCATGTTGATTGTCTTGTCCTCAGGCCATTTCCACCATCAACTCCTTGCTGGAGAAGGCGGACCGCACATACAAGCAGCTGCAGACCCACCGCCCCATTCTGGAGTCCCTGCTGATCCAGGTCACCGAGCACAGTGCTGACCGGCTGTCTGTCTCACAGCGGGTAAGTGCTGGTGTGTCAGGCTGTGTCGGTTTCTTGGGTACATGGACTGCAAGAGGTAGGCTCTCATGGCATGACCTGTTGGTCAGGCATCACCGGAGTCTTGTCCGTCCATGAAGGTTCTTTCAGTCTATCCCTTATTATCCATGCCTCCCTTTTGTCCCTGGTTTTTCATTATCCCTTTTCCTCCCTCTCCCTTTTGTTTTGTGTTTTACCTCCCTTGGTTTGGTATAATAGTGTAGCTGGTGTGTAGGCAGTGACAGCAATTACAAAATGTAAACTTTATCATGTGCCAGAGAGCTACGCTGTTCTCAAAATGTCCATGGAAATAGAATTTTTAAGCACTGTTTTCATTGCGCTGCGTTACAACATTATGAAGCAGCCCCGGTTGTAATGTTTCAAATAGGGGCACCTGTGTAGCTGATTCTGAAGCAAGGGCAGCTGGGTCAGATTGACATCTCACAGAATTTAGTCCTTCAAACTTTCTAGTCATGTCAGGCAAGCAAGAAAAATATTGAAAACAAAAGAAGGATGTTTGATGTCCCTGTGTATGATCCGCATCATCGTTGTCCCCCCCCCAGGATGAAGCGAACAACCAGAGCAGCGCCGTGCCCGCCAGCAATGTGAACAAAGCCATCCAGCTGCTGGCCCAGAAGTACTGTGGGGAGTGCAAGTCCGCCTTTGACGAGCTCAGCAACATCATCCAGGTAGGTCAGAACATGGGTGACGAAACACATTGAGAAGGATCGCAGACCTACACACACACACACACACACACACACACACACACACGCACGCACACACACACACACACACACACACACACACACACACACACACACACACACACACACTCGCATTCACACATACACACACACGCACACACACCACACCACACACACACACACACCCACACACACATGCAGCAACATAAACATAGATGAAAAGAGTAAGGCATGAAAGAACAGAAGAAAAGAAAAGGACTCTTTTCAGAATGACACTTTCTGACATGAATTTGGTAGCCCCAGAAATGTTACACAGGAGAAAATTAGTAGGTGGTTAGAGGGTTATTATTGTCAAACTGCAAACAACTTGTTCTACATGCATTGCTCGGCGTGTGGTCAACAGAAGGTGATGGCGTGTCGGCGGGAGCTGGTGGAATACGACCAGCAGCAGAGAGAGGCTGTGGCCTCCAAGGTTCAAGGCAACATGCCGGGGGCCATGGCCAGGCCAAGGTCAAGGAGGTGCCAGGATGTAAAGCCACCATCAGCGCTGCCGTCAGCAAGAAGGACAAGGAAGGGTCAGTGAAGAGAGTAGGGGATTAGGGGAATGGGAGGGGGGCTGTCTTGGAGACGGAGAGAGAGGGAGAGAGAGTGAGAAAGAGAGAGAGAATGTGTGTAGGACAATCTGCAAGATGTTTAGGGAGGAGTGTCTGCAAGGGACCGGATGTTTGGGGAGAGAGATGGTGGAGACAGGGTTAGGGGTTATGAGACAGTGTGTGTGGAAAGATGAGTGTGTGAGTTACAGACGCAGAGAGCTCATGGATATGTAGGAGAACAGGTTTGGGAGAGAGAGAGAGAGCATTTGAAAAAAAATCACCCAGTGGATTTGTGAATTAAAAGGATGTCGGAGACATAAGAGTGAGGTTTTCAAATAGTGGAGGTATGGGAGTGGAATTTCCAGACAGCATGTGGAATAGGGATTGGAAAGAGAGAGCATGTGTACATATGGGAATAGGGTTCCTGAAATAAGAGCATGTTGAGAATGGAGAATAGGGTTTCTGGATAAAGAGCATCTGGAGAAAACAGGAGTAGGATATTTGGATAGATAGTAGTATGTGGTAATGTGGGAGAAGGGTTTCTGGATAGAGAGCATGTGGAGGTAGTAGGGTTTCTGTAGAGAGTGAGTGTGTGGAAGTGGGTTTTCTGGATAGAGTGTGGTGACATAGGAGAAGGGTTTCCAAATTGAGAGTGTGTGGAGCCCATTGGAGGAAGGTTTCCAGATGCAGACTGCACGAAAAGAGAGAGAGAGTGGTCATTGTTTTATGGTGCATGCATGTGTGCTCTGTCTGACGGTGTGCTTGTTGGGATTGGTTGAACTGAATGCAGTTGTGATTGAGACTTCGTTGTTTTCCATCTCTTTAAATATTAACATCACATGTATCAAAAAAAAAAAACATGCTCCAAAAGTAATGAATAGTTTGAAAATGACGCCACCTGCATTCAGCAGATGTTGGTATTGAACTTGGACTTTGAGGATTATGCCGTGTGTTTATTTTCAAGTCGCATCCTTGCTAACTTGCCAGGAAAGCCAGCAGCTGTTTTGGCTGTGCCAGTGCAGCGGTGGAGCACTGCATCACCTTGCTGCGAGCCCTGGTCACCAACCCCAACATGAGGCAGATTCTGTGCAGCCAGGTAAACCAGCATTGCCCCCAGTTCCCTCACCATCTCCTGTCAAAATGATCAGCTTGTCAGGTGTGCCCGTTGTACACACATAGGGCTGTTGCCTAGGTGAAGTGCTCAAGAGAGAGCTTTTTTTACTTTTGAAATTATTGTTGTTTGTAGTTGTCTTCAGTTTATAAGGGAGATTTTGGAGGATGAGGGAGAGGTGTTTTTTCCTGCATATCTGTCATAAGATATTTGATGTAACAAGAATATGAAAGACTATTTTTGTGAACACTTACGCAGGAACTGTTGCATTCTAGGTGGAATGAGATCAAAAGGATGCAAAATTAGATCTTCCCACCATCTTCTGACTGACTCGTTGAATGGTAATTTTGTGTATCATTTCCAGTTGAAAAGATTCTGGTTCACAGCAAGCCAGAATCATGGTAATAATGATAATGATCAATTCGAGTCTGACTGCCAGCCAGCCTCTGAAACAGCTCATTGTGACTTCAGCATATTTTACAAGACTGTTATTACGATTGACAGGCACAAAATTTTGGAAGTCTCGAGGTCACTGTATGCAAGAATGTCGAAATACAAAAGAAGAAATAGGGTTGTGAGAGGGTTAGAACACTCGTCAATCATTTCATATGTGTTCATGCTGAGAAAGTATGGGTTACAGTAAAATGACAAAAAACTAGCAAAATGACTTGGCAGTGACTATCACCTTCTGCAGGCTTGGTCACTGACATTGTGCAGCAGCAGGAGCCACAGACCTCACAGTGATTTGCCATCTGTTCACCTTCTGCAGGCTTGGTCACTGGCATTGTGCGGCAGAAGGAGCCACAGACCTCACAGTGATTTGCCATCTGTTCACCTTCTGCAGGCTTGGTCATTGGCATTGTGCAACAGGAGCCACAGACCTCACAGTGATTTGCCATCTGTTCACCTTCTGCAGGCTTGGTCATTGGCATTGTGCGGCAGAAGGAGCCACAGACCTCACAGTGATTTGCCATCTGTTCACCTTCTGCAGGCTTGGTCATTGGCATTGTGCAACAGGAGCCACAGACCTCACAGTGATTTGCCATCTGTTCACCTTCTGCAGGCTTGGTCATTGGCATTGTGCAGCAGAAGGAGCCACAGACCTCACAGTGATTTGCCATCTGTTCACCTTCTGCAGGCTTGGTCACTGGCATTGTGCAGCAGAAGGAGCCACAGACCTCACAGTGATTTGCCATCTGTTCACCTTCTGCAGGCTTGGTCATTGGCATTGTGCAGCAGAAGGAGCCACAGACCTCACAGTGATTTGCATCTGTTCACCTTCTGCAGGCTTGGTCATTGGCATTGTGCAGCAGCAGGAGCCACAGACCTCACAGTGATTTGCCATCTGTTCACCTTCTGCAGGCTTGGTCACTGGCATTGTGCAGCAGCAGGAGCCACAGACCTCACAGTGATTTGCCATCTGTTCACCTTCTGCAGGCTTGGTCACTGGCATTGTGCGGCAGAAGGAGCCACAGACCTCACAGTGATTTGCCATCTGTTCACCTTCTGCAGGCTTGGTCACTGGCATTGTGCAGCAGCAGGAGCCACAGACCTCACAGTGATTTGCCATCTGTTCACCTTCTGCAGGCTTGGTCACTGGCATTGTGCAGCAGCAGGAGGCACAGACCTCACAGTGATTTGCCATCTGTTCACCTTCTGCAGGCTTGGTCATTGGCATTGTGCAGCAGGAGCCACAGACCTCACAGTGATTTGCCATCTGTTCACTTCCTGCAGGCTTGGTCACTGGCATTGTGCAGCAGCAGGAGCCCACAGACCTCACTGTGATTTGCCATCTGTTCACCTTCTGCAGGCTTGGTCACTGGCATTGTGCAGCAGCAGGAGCCACAGACCTCACTGTGATTTGCCATCTGTTCACCTTCTGCAGGCTTGGTCATTGGCATTGTGCAGCAGAAGGAGCCACAGACCTCACTGTGATTTGCCATCTGTTCACCTTCTGCAGGCTTGGTCATTGGCATTGTGCGGCAGAAGGAGCCACAGACCTCACTGTGATTTGCCATCTGTTCACCTTCTGCAGGCTTGGTCACTGGCATTGTGCGGCAGAAGGAGCCACAGACCTCACTGTGATTTGCCATCTGTTCACCTTCTGCAGGCTTGGTCACTGGCATTGTGCAGCAGCAGGAGCCACAGACCTCACTGTGATTTGCCATCTGTTCACCTTCTGCAGGCTTGGTCACTGGCATTGTGCAGCAGAAGAAGGAGCCACAGACCTCACTGTGATTTGCCATCTGTTCACTTCCTGCAGGGCATGATTCAACAGCTGATTGACTACAACCTGCGCCACGGGGCCCCCTCTCCGTCCGGCTCGAGGTTCGATCCTTGCTGTGTCTGCTGACGCGCGACAACCGCCGGGCCACGGAGGAGATGAACAACCTGATCATGACGCGCATCATCACCGCTGCCGTGAAGGGCCACCAGTCGAATCCTGATATGGTGCGTTGCTGGGAAGGGTGAGAGGGTGTAAAGGGAGATGGATGCTTTGGTGGAAGGGAAGTAAAGTCATGTATGCGCCTGTGGATGGTTATGTTTCCTTGCATCTTCAGGTCACCTGACGTTGTAGCGTGTTGCACAGAGACTGAACAGTTCTGGTCAAAGGTAGAATGCATGGGAGTCGGTGTCCTTGGAATGTTGGTTGAGAACAGAGCCCCACTGAAAGTGACTCAGCAGCAGTGCAGTGTCCCCCCTGATGGGTGGCTTCCCCTGACGGGTGGCTTCCCCTAATGGGGGGGAGGGGGGGGGCTTCCCCTAATGGGTGGCTTCCCCTGATGGGGGGGCTTCCAGCTGACATTGGTAGCTCTCTTTTTTTTTTTTTTTTTTTTTTATTCTGCTGGCTTTGGGGTGGATAGGATGTGCTGTGTGTAGGAAAGCAGAACTAGCTGTCATAATGAGTGACAGCCAATAAGAAAAAGAAGGATGTTTACAGTGAGCCACATTTTTAAACCCTCCTTGGCAGTGGTAAAAGAGGTAGGAAGACGGGGGGAGGGTGGTCATTACAAGTGTTTTATAGAGTGGGAAGATATGCATGAATTCTGTAAAATGTTTATGAATATTTGTGCAAGAGAAGGTATCAAGTGTTAAGTTTGAGCTTGAATCTGTGGTCTTTTTTGTCTTTGTGTGTGTGTGTGTGTGTGAATTTTTATTTTTAGTGCATTGAAATTTTTTATTTTAAGTGCATGTCGATGCCCAACTTATAGGGTTACAGTCTTAAAGCAGACGATTCATGAACACTGCGAGTATTAGTGATATTGCTTTACAGTCAGTTATTCCTAAGGATTAGACTAACAGCGCAAAAGAAAATATTAAAGATAGTTATTCCACTAGATGAGACTGACAGCACAAAAGAAAATGGTCAGGCTTTGATTGTACAGGTGTTGGTGTTGTTTTTTAGTTTCCTAATTGAAGGCTTCAGCCATAAGATGGCCAGGCTGAGAGGCAGAGGTGACTGGCCACAATGCTGGTAAAAATCTGCTCATCCTGAGGATGAACGGAGAGAGTACAAAGTGTTCAAGTGTGGTGTACACAGGTGGTGTGTGTGCAGGCGTCCTCGGTGCGCCATGAGATCATGCTGCTGTCCAGCTCTCTGCAGCAGGAGGACACCTGCTGGGAGCAGCGCGTCCGATGTGGTAAGTGTCCTGATGTGGTAGGCAGGAATAGCGACAGCTGTGAAGGAAGGGTGTCGTTGATGTAGCGAGAGTTGATCATGTGTGCACATGCCAGATGGGAAAAGGGGATGCAAGTGTCATTCGTGGTAAGCAGATCTGGGAATCCATACAACATTGACATACTTCATGTGCCGATGTACCAACAATATTCATCTGTTAGGGGAATGAAAACTATCATTGTGAGCATGAAGTGGAGAACTCGTGGCAATAACTGAGATGAATTAAGGAAAGGGACTTGAGAAAAAGGGGGGATAAATTATTAGATGTTCATCTTTTGTGTGGTCAGCGATCCTAATGATTGAAGCACACAGTGTTTATTTCAGCATGTTGCTTGGATTCTAGGTGAAAATGTTAAATGTTCCCATGTCTACATTGATCAGTGATACGCACACACTTCAGTCAGGATGGAAAAGTTGGAGGTGTGTCTGATGTGTGTGCAAGCGTCAGGTGGGAAACAGGAATATGTTATTGTGTGTTTGAAAAGTGTCTGATATGGAAAGAGTAAAAAGTGTGCACTTATCGCTCCTTTACACTGTGAGGAAGGGACTTGGAGTTATGTGTGGAAAGTTGTGTGGTGATATGGGAAGAAGTGATCTGTGTGCATGGCAGTAAAGAAGAATGCATCAGATGATGTGAGAATCAGCAATGACAGTTTTATTTCTTGTTGGATTTGACCAAGGGAAGATGCTTATGTAGACACAGCCAGGTGCTTGGGGAGATCATGTGCAATTAGCACTGCCAGAGGAAAGACTAAGCCCTAGAAGTTCAGGCATCAAACATTTTGCCCAGCAAGAGGCCACAGACCATGGTCTGCAACAGCTGTGACATAGAGGGCATGGACACAGGATTTACTGGATCGAGTGGAAGAATTCCAAGCCAAAGTCCTTGCCATAGAAGTTTGGGTGAAGCGGTTTGTAGGCTCACAGCTCACAATCTCGTGAAACAGCTCATCATTTCTGACAAGACAGGGATTAGAATCCTAAGGCATTGGCAGAGGCAGCAGAAAAGAGCTCCGGCTGGACCTGGTCCAAGAGGATTTAAAGTGAACTTCATATGGCTTGAAATATTAAAACTTGCACATATGTCCTCTGAGAGCAATGTGGGTAAGGTATCAGTCTAGAAAGGCAATGCCACCCATCCAGAAGTAGTGCTTTAAAGCCAGACAGCACTAGGAGGAAAAAGTGGCAGCAGATTGGCATCTGGGAGTCCTGACCTGAATGTGGCCGAGTGCACTCGCAGAGTAAGGCGTTCAGTGCCAAAACCTTGTCTGAGGGTGTTTCTTCCCGGAAGCCCTGCTGTAGTTTCGTCCTACAGTATTTTCTATCAGGATGGGAGTAGAGACTACAACATCGTGTGTTTTGGAAGAAGGTAGTGGTGGTGTGTAAAATGTGTCATGTAGGTAGGAGAGATAGGATGGGACTGGTATATATGCATCTACGTCAAAACTCAAGTTGGTTTTCAGCGATAGGCCACAACTAACTGTCAGAACCTGACAAATCGGATGAAGAGAGCATAAGAATCTGCAGAAGTTACAAAGCACATTTTTTTTGGGGGTAGGAGAGATGGGGAGGGGGCTGGGAGGGTGATCTTTTTTGCTTGAGAATGGTGGTGGTTGGGAATAATTTACTTCCCCATCCCAGCTGCCTCTGGAAGACATGATGCAGCATTGCTTACGACATCTCAGTATAGCTTTAAACAGTACATCATACACAGCACAAATAGTACAGCATAGCACACAGACGTAACATCATTACAATCTTCAGTTTAGTCAGCCCGTTGTTCACTTCTGTCCTCAAAACCTGCATGTTTTGGCGTTTGTGCAGTGATGCGTCTGTTCCTGATGGGGATGCACATGCGCAGTCCGATCATCATGGAGAGCATCACTCTGCCCTGTCTGCGCATCCTGCAGGGGCCTCATCAAGCAGGACCTGGTCACCTTCCTTGGCAAGAAGAGGGTCAGTGTGTGTGTGTGTGTGTGTGTGCGTGTGTGTGTGTGTGTGTGTGTGTGTGTGTGTGTGTGATATGTTTGTGTGTGTGTGTGTGTATGATGTGTTGTGCATGTGTGTGTGTGTAGTATGTATATGTGTGTGTGTGTGTGTGTGCATGTCTGATGTGTGTGTGTGATGTGTGTGTGAAGGCCTCGTTGCATTTAGAGATGATATTCTGTAAAATATTGGAAACAGATGTAATACAAGAGACAAGTTTTTGCTTTGGAGGTCATGCACCTCACTGGCGTAAAAACTGATGCAGACAAGAAAAGTGCTCTTTATTTTTCCCCTTCTTGCAGTGTAGAAACGAGCATTGTCACTGCCTTGTTAACATCCAGACTAGATCATGGCAACTCGTAAGACATCAATTAGAGGAACTGCATTGGCTTCGTGTACATTTAGGTGTTGGTACAAAACCGCATTTCTTGCATTCCCCCATGTTGGTGGGTGACTTCTGCTGCTGTTTTTAACTACCTGGCCCAGCACATTCTTCCTTTACCTCCTTCCAACAATTTTTTTTTTTTTAAGCAAAATGAAGACCATGGGAGTTTGCAGTTCAGTTTTTCTCCTTCACATATCTCAAATGTGCTGTCATGTGATGTTCACATCATCTCATATGTGCCCAGTTTTAGAAAATAGGGTTAAGATGTTTCTGGATCGATGAGCAATTCACAGATCTATGTTGTAAGCTGTGTGAGCTGAAAGGAAGGAGGGAGAGGGAGGGGAGTTATCTGTGGATTGCTGTGGGGGTGAAAGTTAGTAAGTTGTTGTAAACATATATGTTCATGAATTGTGAGTGGAAACTGCATTGAGTTGTTAATGTATAATACTGTATATCATCATTATTGTTGCTACAAGCCAACCAAGCAAGAGAATTGGGTGAAAATATAACTCCTTGGCTGTGTTAATGGCATGAAAAAAGGAGTTTGAATGAACATGAACAATGTCATGACGATGGACAGGAGGAGTTTGACCCGGTGGACGGCCAGATGGCACGATTCCACATGGACGTTCGTCGCTGGCTGGAAGGGGACCCAGACTATTCTTTCACCAACTGGAAGAAACGGTTGCCTTCCAAAGGTGGGTCATAGAAAGTGCAGCTGTGATGATTATCATGCCACTGTTGGCTTGTTTTGAGCTCATGTCCAGTTTTTTGTTTGGGGGAGGATGGGGGTGGAGGGGCTGTTTTTTTTTTTTTTTTGTTTGTTGTTGTTGCTAATGTCAGAATTGTTTTTGTTGTTAAAAGTTAGAATGGGTCTTGTTGATCCTATGTGAATATTTGGATCAGTTTATGTTAGTTCCCCAAAGATGGAGTATGGCTGCCTTAATGACGGGATAAAAAACGGTCATGCACACAAAACTCCACTGCCTGTCTGGACAGGGAGTGTCTGCAGGAGTATAAGCCTGCATACACAGAAAGAAAGAAAGAAAAGTTTATGTTAGTATGTAGTTAGGCAGTGTTTTTGCATCACTGAAAAGAACGGTAGGGATTTTGTTCGTTGTAATTTTTAACATAAAGTTTAAAAAAATAAATGACTGGTAGGTTGACTTAACGCGGTGACAGCCCTGATATGGCCCTTTGCGGTTGGCTGGGCTATAAGCAACATTACCTGTTGCAAGCAAAGGATGATTTAGCTCTTAAGGAAAGCTGTACCGTTCTGACTTCTTCCATCACATTCTGTTCCAGACAGTTGTTAGTTACGCTGTTACAGTGACCTTCATTTGTTCTGTATTTTCCTCTGGTAAGTTTGTGTGTAGTTTGGAGTTCTTTGTTTGTTGGACAAGAGCAGACATCTTGCAATTTGTGTGTTTTTTTTTTTTAATAGATTTTTCCTTTCATAAGTTCCTAAAGTTTGGAAAACCAGTTGTGGAGACAATTGTATATTCTCATGACTGCCCTAGCAACAAGGAAGGGGAAGGGAGGAAGGGAACGTTTTCAAATGTTGTGTCGCTGTGCTAGCAGTGAGCAGTGGGGACGAGGAGAAGTCCAAAGAGAAGAAGGAGGTGCGCGCCCGCTACCTGATGGAGAAGTACGTGGGGCGGTGGCGCCAGAAGATGTGGCGCACGCCGGAGCAGACAGTGTGCCTGACGCAGACCACCTGGCTCTCCACACCGCCATCTTCTCCCCGTCCTCCCGCTCCGCTCGCCAGACCGCCTGCAGCGTGGTCGAGTCCATCTCCCAGCTGGCCTCCCACCGCAAAGAGGTCATCGACATGCTCACTGGGTAGGTCGAGGCGGATCTGGGGATGTGTGTGGAGGTGTGAGTGAATGTGAGGCTGGGAATGTGCGAGGCTGCGATGAGGATTGCAGATGTGAGACCGGAAGAGGCTTCATACGTAACGTGAAAGTGGGAATGTGGATGAATGATGGGTGGCCCGGATGTAAGACTGAGGAACATGTACACATGGAGCGTCTTTGAGGCAACTTGGAGAAAGGTGAGAAGATATGTGTTGCTGACTAGTGAATACTAGTAGATTTTTTTTTTTTTTTTTTTTTTGTGGTAATTTTAATTTTTTTTTGTAAGTCCAAAAGCCAAATGGTCATAGGGGCAGTGAACGGGATAGAGATTGACTGTGTCTAGGCACAGCATTATGAGGGACGGAGTTGGTCAATGTCCTTCCGAAGTCTTAACCTTTCATGTACTGAATCAGGTATCCACTTCCTGGACAGAGGGTTTTCAGGCTGTGGAGATCCACCCCCTGAGTGACTCACATTCATGACAATGAGCTGCACACAAAGCATCTGCCCTTTTGACTGCAGACCTCTCTTTACTTCGCAGATAATGGTGTACACTGCCTGTTGCTTTGGTAAAATTATTGAACAGTGACTTTTTAAAAAAAAATTTATACAAGCTGTAAGTTGTATTGGATAAGTGAAAGTGTTTTTTTTATCTGAATAGTTAAAATGTCATCTGAGCTGAAGCTTTTTTCTCTGGCAGCTAAAGTATTTCAGCAAGACCTCAGGATGTAAAGTGAAGGTCAGGCATTTTGTGAGAGCAAGGTTTGGTTGTATGGGCATGAACAAAGAGAGCCAGGGAATGCATTTGAGCATGTAGGATCTGGCTGTGCGAATGAGCAAGGAGGGCCAGGCAATATGTATAAGCAAGGAGGGCCAAGCGATATGCATAAGCGAGGAGGGTTAGGCAGTGAAAATGTGACAGTGTGTATAACTGGAGAGAGCCTGACAGTGTATAGAGAGCAAGTAGGGCCAGGGAATGTGTATGAGCAGGGAGAGCCAGACAGGTTGTGTCCACAGAGGGCCAGGAATTTGTGTACATTGATAGGACCAGGGAGTGCATGCAGTCATCGACGGCTCTGGATTGTATGAAAGGGAACTGTAAAGAATTGGGGTCAAGGAATATGGCTTAGCAAATGTAAATGTAGTGTGTTGCCCTTCTGACAGGGCTATTTGAGTGATGCTGTCTCTGTGACAAAGCAGATACTGTCATCACAAAGCAGGGACTGCCAGCAGTGGTGGACCTGGCAGGTGGTGTCTTGTGTATGTTGGATTCAAATGACACCACTGAACACCACCAAAGTGACCCGGCAAACAATACGGACAGACAGATGATGAAAACATGATAATAAGAGGGGGGGGATACTATTAACCTTTTTTTTTTTCCTTTTGTTTTCTTTTATTTCTTTATTTTTTGGGATAATATGACAAAAATAGTTGTGCTAATAGTGGCTAATCACTGAAGGGGAGAAAGAAGAAAGGGCCCGGGGGGGGGGGGGGGGGGGGGGGGGGGGGGGGGGGGGGGGGAGGGTAGTAATTCACTGTCTTCCCTCAGATACGCTGTAATAAGGTGTAAGACAGTGGGGAAAGTGTTGATGATTAAACCATGTCACTGTGGGTGCCTGTAGGTGTCTGGAGCAGGTTGGCCGCAGCGGGGAATGTGCCAACGAGTTCCTGGCGCTGTACAAGCGGCTGATTGCCCCGGCCCACTGGAAGATCTACCTGGCTGTGAAAGGTGTGCTGCAACGCCTGGGCACCCTCATCACACAGGTGAGGCCACACAGGTCTCTGCTTTGGATCGGCTTGTACACACATGCACATACATAGACACGCATGCACACACACACTCACATACATATGCATGCATGCATGCACACACACTCATTCATATGCATGCACAACACCACACACACATACACACACACACACACACATATGCACGCACACACACACACGCACACACACACACACACACACACACACACACACACACACACACACACACACACACACACACACACACACACACATACACACACACACACACACACACACACACACACACTTTTATTAAATTTATGCAAACAGAATTCTATTTGCCTGACCCCTTATCGAAGGGTAAATAATGAAGACGATCAGATTGATGGACAGCCAAAGCAAACAACCATTTTCTTTGTGGAGTCATATGCTTTCAGTTTGATGCAACTTGGCCGTGGAGGGGTGGGGGTGGGGGGTGGGAGCAAACTTGGGTCTGAACAGTCCCATCGCACAGAAAATGTTCGAATGCAGGTTGGGCACATGTGTCAGAGATTTGTTTTCATCCTCGAAGGGTTGCAGCATTGTGTTGGGATCAGTAAGCCCCAGTCAATAGAGACACCTTGATCAGCATGAATGTCAGTGCGAGGCTCAAGTGCTTTTGTGTTTGAAGTCCCCAAAAAGTGACACTGAAAGGCAGAGCGAAGCTGTGCCAGAGCAGTGGTTTTCTTATTTGTAAATTGTGATAGTGAAAACCTGACAGATGCCTCTTGTTCAGGATTAGGCCTCATGATGAGGGAACAGAAATGGGAATCAGGATTAAACTGGAAATGTGGAGACATTCTGTGGGAGGCAGTCTGTGGTCTGATTTATCACAGCGTAAACTGTAAAATTTGGCCAACAGAGCAAGTGCAAGGCTGTTGCATGCATTAGGATTAAACATTGTAAGTATTCTTCGCCAAACAGGGACTCTAAAAGAAAACTGTGCATGCTTCCTTCAGATCAGGAACTATCCAAACGTCCATGAGTGCTGTTCTCCCTCTGTGAAAAACCTGCATGGAACAAAAAAAAAAAAACAACATGCAGCACTTAAAGATTATGTCCCTTGAAGGCAGCACTTAAAGATTATGTCCCTTGAAGGCAGCACCTAAAGATTATGTCCCTTGAAGACAGCACTTAAAGATTATGTCCCATGAAGGCATCCATGAAGAATGAAAAGTAAAGACACATCCAGATCGTTTTCCTACATACTGTGTCTACTGTGTGTCACTACCAGGAGGTGGAGCACCTTCAGCACCTGGAGGAGACCACGCTGAGCTCGGACCTGGCGCAGGGCTACGCCCTCAAGGCGCTGACGGAGCTGCTGTGGCTGTTTGTGGAGCACGAGCAGATCAAGAACCACTACAAGAACAAGCTGGTGGGCTTCATCCTCAACGGCTACCTGTCCCTGCGCAAGCTGGTGGTGCAGCGCACCAAGCTGATCGACGAGACGCAGGAGAGGCTGCTGGAGCTGCTGGAGGAGCTGACCACCGGTGAGGAGGGAGATCTGGGGGGTGCTGTGGATAAATGTGTGGTGACACCGTGAGTGGGTGTAGTCTGCAGAGGACGGTGGTGGTGTGTGGAGCTGCTCTGTGTGTGTGTGTGTGTGTGTGTGTGTGTGTGTGTAGTTGGCTGGCTGTTTATCCGTAAGATTGTTGAAGAGTTTTAAAGTACCTAGTATGTATTAACAAGATTGTTGAAGAGTTCTGAAGGTGGTAGTATGCACCAACACTTGAGAAGTACAGAAGTAAAACTGATCAGCACTGAAGTGCACCTAAAACGCAAGGCAAATCAGAAAGAAAACCTGTCTGCGACGGGAGACAATTTTAATTTGTGGAGGAAATGACTTCTGCATGCAGGAGTTGGATCCCTTTCTGGGACACAGGGTTCATGTCCTCTTTGTTAGTTATCTACAGCCCACAATGGTGCAGAATGTTGTTTGTAGTGTTGTGTGGGGTGCTTTTTTTTTTTTTAATTTGTTGGTAGTAGAGGTAGGGATGCCATGTAGAGAGACTGGGTTGTTTAGGATCTCCCTCCTTTGTCATGTGCAACGAGCTAGAGGTAGTGCAGTCAGTCCTGTTCTACTTGGTGTGTGTGTGAGAGATGTATACCCATAAACTTTAGTTGTCAGGTGAAAGTCTTCACAGTTTGTGAAATCTTGTGACAAGCAGAAGTTCCCCCATGTTTCTTTTTGTTTGTTTTGGTTTTTTTTGTTGTGCTTCATTTGAAATTATAATTCTGGTGGAATTTTCTTCTGTTCATTCACAGAATCCCAGGGCATGTTCAGATTATACTACAGACTGTGCAACAAAGCATGGTGCTTTTGTCTTTCTGTGTCACTGTAAGCTGGTTACTGTGATCATTATCATTACTTTGTGCTTTTAGTTTTGCATGTGTGTGTGTGTGTAACAGGCACTGAATCGGAGACCACAGAGTTCATGTCAGTGTGCGTACAGACTGTGCAGAAGTACCCCCTTGATGACTACCGGTCCCCGGTCTTCATTTTCGAACGCCTGTGCAGCAGCATCATCTACCCGGTAATGTCACCATAACATTGTTCGGGGAAGGACGGGGAGGGGAGGAGCAGTGTAATGAAAATAAAAGTTGGAAAATTTGCTCTTTTTTTTTTTTTTTTTTTTTTATCCCAGTGGAGGGGTGGAAAGAGGGGGGGCAGGTTGAGCATTGGAAGTGGGCTTTATGGTTTATTTTATATGCAGATTGATGTTGATGAAAATGCAGATGTGTGAGAGTGTGCATGCACTTGCTCAAGTGTATGCAGGCAAGCGTGAGCAGTTGTGTATTTATGATTATTTGCGTACTTGACATTCACATCTGCTGACTTTAAATGTGCTTAGTCTCAATGCCTCTGTGTGTGTGTGTAACAGGAAGAGAATGATGTTGGGGAGTTTTTCATGATCCTGGAGAAGGATCCACAGCAGGAGGACTTCCTGCAAGGGAGGATGCTGGGTAATCCCTATAGTTCCAACGAACCAGGCCTGGGACGCTCATGCGTGACATCAAGAACAAGATTTGCCAAGGTGAGCCAGAGAAGAATAAGCTCAATAGACCTGAACGATTCCCTCACCAGTAGACATGGAGGGACAGACTTGTGTTGTTGGTAAAACACATGAAAATGCAGTGGCATGAGACCATTGTCAGGTGATATGTGGATGTTGGGGTTCTTCGAGAGAAGACTGAGCAAGTCTGATAAATGCAGGCGAAAAAAAGGGTGGGAAATAGAGGTGGGTGGATGGAAATATGAAATAAGCAAATTTCTGAAAGAACATATGTATATATATATATATATCATGAAAAGAGATACATGATCTGTGCGAAGATTTATACTACTATGCGCAGGCACCTGACACTCAAGTACTTAGGAGATTCTTGTAGTGGTGATAGAGAACTGTTCTGATTTTATTTCTCGGATACTTAGTTGATGATGATGCAGTGTTACACAACGTTCTGTCTTTTCCGTTGTGTAACTGGATGGCCCATGACTGTGTCGACAGACTGTGAACTGGTGGCCCTGCTGGAGGACGACACTGGAATGGAGGTCAGTGTGGGTCATTGTCGTGGTCAGGGCTGATGACAGCTCAGTTAGTAATGTTTAGCTTTTTTTTTTTTTTTTGCAGTTTCACTCTTGCTTTTGTTTGGTGTTCACTTTCAAATGTCTGAGTTGCAAGGAGGTGCAATGTAAGCCAATTAAAGTTCCCCATTGCTGTTGATTGTTATCTGAGAGCAAAGCTCTTTCAGACTTTGACACCACCAAGGTGCTCAGCATGGAGAACAAAGCTCGCTGTATATAGGATCAAGACCTTGTTACAGTTCGTCGGCAGACTCTTGTATTCCAGTATGTCCCACACAACTGCCAGCTCTACTGTTCTTTTTGATTAGTCACTCGAATAAAACTGAAATGACTGTATTCACACATTTACAGCAGTGCTCAAAGCACACATCATGTAACCTTTATCGTAAGCCTGAGGTCACACTAACTGTTTCACACATGGGATTTTGAAACTTGAAAAATAAATGAGAACAGTTTGGTCAGCTCTGTGTCCAGCCTTGGAGCACTTTAGAATCTGACTGATTGTTAGTGCATGGTAGGTCAAACACTGGCTCACAGCACCTGGCTTCACTGGCTCACAGCACCTGGCTTCACTGGGTCACTGATTGAAGACCAATTTCTCTGCTGACAGCTGTTCGATGGATAGTTTATTTGCCTGCACAAAGTGTACATTTTATCATACCTGCTACAGATATAGATTTACCAAAGTAATGTCATTCAGAGGGCCTTTTCATGCTGAATGTTACATCGTTTGATGTTTCTGATAGCTTGTGATATGATTGCCTGCTGTGAGACAGTGACAGATCGTCTTTGCAGTAAGCCTTTGGGGAGTTGGCGACTGATGTGGTATTGTTGGCATGTTTGCACAGCTGTTGGTGAACAAGAAGATCATCAGTCTGGACTTGCCAGTCAAGGAAGTCTACAAGAAAGTCTGGCTGCCAGAACATGGGGAGGTGAGCATGTAGCAAATGTGTCTGCATGTGTATGGGTGTGTTGTGTGTGTGTTCTTTGATTATGTTAGTGGGAAATCTTTGAAATGGTGTTAGGTTCAATGAAGAAGAAAGTATTTTGACAGGAGTGAGTCGGTTTGTTAAAAAAAAAAGAAAATGTAACCAGTGCCAAGTGCAGTTTCAGCAAATGGTATACTAAACCAAGATTAGGAACAGCTTCATTTGCAAAGACTGGTCCAAGTGCCTGGATCAAACGGTGTTGACAGTTTGTTTGCCTTGTAGCATTGGCTTAATGATTGCTGTTTCAGGGAGAACCCATGCCCATCGTGTACCGCATGCGAGGCCTGCTTGGAGATGCCACAGAAGACATGGTCAACTCTTTGGACACTGGAAATGGTCAGTTTGACCTCCCGTTTGTGTGTTTCCTTGAAGAGGAATAGATAATCTAAAGAGGTCAGAATTCTCATCCTTCAGCACTCTGTTCTCAGTGGTACGGAAAAGTTTCAGCAATAAGAACTGTGGGGTTGGCAGGGTCTGCAGCCTGTCGCCTGCTGTGTGTGTGTGTTGCTGTTACCAAAAGCTGGCCACCGCAATTCTTCGTTGGTAAAAAAAAATTGATAATAAATAGGTGCGGGGAGAAGGGTGTGTGTGTGTGTGTGTGTGTGTGTGTGTGTGTGTGTGAGGAGGAGCTTAGTCATTTAGCTGAAATTTGCGTCTTTCCTGACCATAATGTACATGCATACGTGGGTTGCTGTCTGCTTTACTGTGAACACAGAGTGTATGAAGCTGACTATAATGATGTTAAAAATGAAAGATGTGGAGCAGATGTGTTGTATGGAGAGGGAACACTAGAAATGCGTGAACATTGTCTCCATGTTTGTTCGTGTGTCTTGTGACAGAGGAGGACATTGACAAGGAAGCAGTGTTCAAGATGGCGGCTGAACTGAAGGAGTGTGGAGGTCTGCCCGTCATGCTGGAGAGGTCAGTTGGCTCATCTCTATAGTCCAAGGCATTGCTGTTGGATATGCATCACAAGCTGCACCATGTCACGCTGAGTGCATGATACAATAGTTTGCTAGTTCTGTGTGTATGAATTATGCAACTGATGAGTGGCACAAGGGCCCGTCTCCACAATTCAGGGCAAATGCACACTTTCCATTTCTATTCTTTCATTCTGTGGCCTGTTGCTGACCAGGATGCTCTTGTCGAGGCTTTTGCTTCATCTCATCACATCTGTTGGGTGATCCACAGTCCGTGCCATTTTCCTTTTCTCTTGTCTCTCTCTCTCTCTCTCTCTGTCCCACCCTAATTACCTAAATAGGAAGGATGGTTAAAATCTCGTTATTTTGGTGTCATACAGTCCAGCTATTATGTCTTTAATCAGTGGAAACATTCAGTTGACAACTGTACTGTGTTTGTTTTTCTTGCTCGCCCTAACCAGCTAAACAGGAAGTAGGGAAAAGCACTCATTATTGTAGTGTCATATAGTCCAGCTATGATAAATCCATGGATATAATTATTCTGTGGGCAGCTGTACTGGGTGTGTGCATTTGCTCAGGGATGTAGATGTCAGTGTGTCTTTGCGTGTGCATTGTAGGGGTTGCCTGTTGTCGCGGAGGTGTCTGGAATCGCTGCAGAAATATTGTGTCATTATTGTTGCAGGCTGGCCTCAGTGCGTGACTTGGTGCTGGGGAGGACAACTCATGTGTGTGCTGCTCAAACTCTTCAGCTATGCCGTCAACGTCAAGGTCAACCGCCAGGAGCTGATCCGTCCTGATCTCAACACGGTCAACATCATGCTGGGGCTCTCAATTTGGTACAATGAATTGAAGTTGTTTACTGATCTCAGCACTGTCTTGATCTTCTTGAAAGCTTTCTGTTTGGTACAGTGAATGTAGTTGTGGTCCTAGTTAGTGTTTTGGGTTTTTTTTTTTGGGGGGGTGGGGGGGGGGGGTCGCTTTTCTAGTTCATTTGTATTAGAGATGCAAATGTTCATATGTTTCATCATATTTTGAGCTGCATCATGTCTTGTGCTGTAGTCTGCAATAATAGGTATTGAAATTATGTTCAGAAATGCTGTGCTTGACTGTGATGGTTGTCAGTCTGCAACAAAATTACCTTGTCACTTTTTATTGATTTAATGATTACATCTGATTTAACAGCTATGCTCTTTTTTTTTTTTTTCCCAGGCACTGTGGGCAGAACCAGAGGGCGGTTCTGGGGTCAAAGGTCAGACTATAACGGAGCAGATACTGAACATCCTGGAAGTGATCCTGCTGGAAGCCAGTGAGCAGCCTCCAGAACAGTACAGTGTGAGTGCCTTAGTTGTTGCTGAGAGGACATTTGTTACCCTTTATCAGGAAGTGAGTGAGTGATTTTGGGTTATCCCCCACCACGTCAACATGGTCATAGACGGTCTGTTTCCTGTTTGGACTTTGGGATTGAAAAGTTCTCCAGTCATTAATCAGTATATGCCATTTACTGGATTGGACTTTTGGGTTGAAAACTGCTGTCCAGTCATTAATCAGTATATGCCATTTACTGGATTTGGACTTCTGGATCGAAAACTGTTCTTCAATCGTTAATCATTATAGGCCATCTCCTTGATTTGGCGAGCCTTGCATCTTTGTGGGTGAGAAAATACCCCTTGAAAGAGTGGGCATCCATATTTGATGCTTAAAAAGAACTAAACGTTCAGATTTCTCATTGAAGTGGCCATTCTGGGGATCCAGAACTTCAAGTGGACATATTTCAGATTTGATTCATCTGGTTGAGAGATGCCTTTCATTTGTGAAACAATCATTAAAATTGAATTTTAGCTACAAAGATGTAGATTTGGTTTAAACTGTATGTGAGCTGGCCTGGTCAGCTTCTTGAAGAAGGAAATGCCTTTACTCACCTGTGTTGCTGTTTGCTTTAATCTTCGATATCCATAAAGGTAGGTCATCGATGTTATTTGAATTATATAACATAGAAAATGTGTTCATGAAAGTATGTTATTGACAGAGAAACTGCACAAAGATAAGGATATACCCAAGAAGCCCATTTTGCCTGTAAGGGTAAGGGCCAGTAGATAAAATTAATTAAAGAAGGGTGGACATGGAAAGATAGATGGTGGGGGGGGTGGAAAACGAGAATCATGGACAAGATCTGAAAAACGGACCAGCCTCACTTTTGTTGTTGCTGTGGACTCTCTGGCAGGAATTCTCCAAGCTGTGCGGTGACCGTGACCAGCTGACCATGTTGCTGGACCGTATCAACAGCTCCTTCGTGCAGTCCACGCCCAGCGTGCGGCAGGCCCTGATGCGGCTGATCCCCTTCCCTGGCCCTTTGGGGACCCCGAGAAGATGCAGGTGCTGATCAACCACTTCCTGCCCTACCTGGACCTGGACAAGTGAGTGGGGGGGAAAGGGATGGGCAACAGCAGTGATGAGAGGGTGGATTACTGTCTGTGGCATTGCAGACAGGTAGAACTATCCCAGGAGAGTGGGGGAAGGGGTACCTGTCTTCCTCTACATTGCACTTTCAGAACAACATCATCTCAAGATGTCTAGCAAAAATGGCAGTTTTTACAACTGGCATCATTGTGAACCAAACTGGCAGAATTTGACAGGGAACTCTGTGCTGTACTTAGGGAGGGAGACAGGAATTCCATGGAGTGTTGGAGATGGGCAGGGAGGAGTCGGGGCTTCATAAGTTATGGTGGTATGGATGCCTGTGGTACTGGTGGTTGAAGTCCTGTGCTAGGTGCTCTTCCCAGTGGTGCCTGTTTGTCTCACACTAGAAGAACTGCAAGGACTTTTTTCTCACTAGCAGTCCCCCCCCCCCCCCCCCCCCCCCCCCCCCCCCGGCTTTTTTTTTCTTTTTTCTTTTTTTTTTTTTTTTGAAACATAGGATATGATTTTGATGGAAAAAGAACTCTTTGTTTGTCCTATTTTGTGGTCATTCACCAAGGAATTTCATCAGACATATTTTTTATGGCTGCTGCAGAGAAGATGAAATCATCCAAAGTACATGGTCAGTGATTAAGATAAAACTCTTGACACTGCTCAGCTTGGTGACAGATTCAGTCGAAACATTATTGAATCATCTGCAATTTTGCGCGGCAGAATCATATTCACTGTGTTTTTTAGTACATAGTTTTGACAGATGAAACAAATGAACTGAAAGCATCCTTTATGGATTGAAGTCCACTTAGAGTGTGTCGATTAGGGTATGAGAGTCATACTTTTTTGATTAGATTGAGACCACACCTGCTCAAAGATATTGTCAGCATGACATACATATCATCTCAAAC
This sequence comes from Conus betulinus, assembly GCA_016801955.1. Taxonomy (NCBI): domain Eukaryota; kingdom Metazoa; phylum Mollusca; class Gastropoda; order Neogastropoda; family Conidae; genus Conus; species Conus betulinus. The sequence goes on along the minus strand of JADBJO010004202.1, from coordinate 12,454 downwards.
TCTTAAAAAGTGTATGACTAGTTTGCCAGGTCTCTCCAAATTTTTGCAGCTATAACAGTCTTAAGCTATTTCTCAGTCCATCTTGTTCTGATGATCGGTAGGGTGCCTCTGCCTGCATGTATTTCCTAGCATCCTGTGGCCAGAAATGGAGCAAGGTACCCTGACTGGCTTTTGATCTGTCTGGCGTTGCCATGTTTGATCTCAGCAGTCTGTCTTTTCCTTCCCTATGTGGCTGAACCTCACCCCTCTTTGACAGGACTGTCTGGGCCAGATCAGGGTCCTGACCCTTGGTTCAGGTTTTCTCTTCACAACCTTTCTCTCCTCCTTGCTCCGTCACATGTCCCTGCCATCTTGATGACAGTGTCTGGTTCAGTTGAGGACAATATGACGACTAGAGAGAAAGGGGGACAGTTGTTCGTCTGAAATACAGGGAGACTACACCTGCTGGATGTAAGTGAATGACATGATCGTTTTGAGGATAAGGGACAACAGGCATACACTGACAGCGGGTGTTGATGAGATGTGTGATGCACTTGCTCTTATCCTTCTTCCTGAAGACCTTGGTTTTAGTTCCCTTGAGATTGTCATGGCACTTCTGAAGAAGGTCAGAGCTGCCAAGAGATGCGAAGACCCCCAATAAAAATCTGTTCCGGAGCAGCTTATCCCTGACTCTGCATGGACTAGATAAGCTGCCTTGGAATAATGTGATTTTTTTTTTTTCCGTGACTTTGCTGCATTTCTTCCAGTCGGTCAGAGCAGAAGAACAGTGAAATTTTTGTTTTGTAGAGCGTATGGTGTGATACACTGTGGTTCCATGATGTTGGAGAGCTGTGAAATAAAAGTGTTTATTTGTCGTCTTGTGGGTAACTGTTTCCATTGCTTATAACAACAAAATCAGAAAGTCTGCAGACGCAACAAAGAACTCCTTTAAATCTTTATATCTTTTTTTACAATGAGTGGAGTTGGTCTTATGTCTGTGAAGTAAAGTTAGTGACTGATTTTTGACATTTTCTTAAAAAGTATGCCCTTATTATGTAATTTAAAGGCGTCGTATACTATACCATGTCAGACCACTGTCAGTCAGCTCTGTCAGGCCGAAGTTTTGTGGCAAATGCAGTCATAAGATAGTCACGTGACGCCCACCCTACTCCCGCCTACGGAAGATGCCGAAGATTGTGTACTGTCCCGTCATTCTACTTCGGCCTGTCGCCCAAGCAAGATAAGTCTTGTGCTCTGTCTCACCTATACTTTGCCTTGTGTAAAGATTGCTGTGTTTGCACTCTGTACTCATTTATCTGTGGCTTTCCGCTTATATCGTGACGTGTGAGGTTATCGGATGGGCTAGCATTCTAACCTTATTTACGGAAATTTTCTCGCGATCGATCGTGGTGCTCCCGGTTCTTGTCTATTTGCGTAACCGGTTCGAGGTTGATCAACATTTTCCATCGCCACGTCCATCGCGTTTTCTCTGCCTCCCTTTGTCCATCGGCCTTGCATTCTCACTCGCCTTTACGGCCTTTTCGCCCCTAAATTCCGATTTCTATCTCGCCGTTACTTGTACCACGATTCCACTATCTCATCTGCGACGATCGCGGGTCGGTTTCGTCGCCATCTTGTTTTGCGCCGGTCTTCATTCCTTGTCGCACCAGCTTTCTAGCCCACGCTATTACACGTGGTTTGTCGTTCGGAATTTGCTTCCTACACTTGTTTACACCCCTCCCATTCATTGCCGCATTTTTTTCGATCGGCTTCGTGTGCGTGGCGATCGCATCGCCCTTCGGCATTGCTGTTACACGTGGCGTTACTCAGCACTTTTGGTTCACGCCACTGCCGTTGCTCACGCACGGTTTTCGTTCATCGCTACTGCGTTTTCTGACACTGTGCGAGCTTGTTTACTTTTATATTTCCATTGTGTTATATTGCTATTGTGTGTGCGCACGGGTCGATCGACCTGTATACCCTCCTCGATCGACCGTCGTGTTAACGATCGTGTGCTCCGGTTTTGCTCGGCGCCATTGCCCAAAATGGTGAAGGACTCGGTTGGGCCGAGCAGCTCTGACGTTCAGAGTTCGCTCGCTTTCCCCCCGAGGACCAACGAGTTGTTTCCAACTCCGAGCAGACCGTTCTTCCCGCGGGAGAACGGACGGCCGCGCGTAGTTGGAGACGACCTTCCCGCGAAGGGGACGCGGGACTTTCCCTCCTCTACCCGACCGCCGGACGCACGACCGTTGCGTTCGAAAGCTACTAGGCAATTGGCTGCTATTTCCAAATGCTTATCGTTCACCCTGCCCAGAAAATCAAAGGGCAAGGCCCCCCTTAAGGGATCCACTCAAGTCTAAGCATCCAAGCGGGATTCCGCTTCTCCTCCAGCCACCCCTGCCTTCTAGCTTTCCGGCGCATAGTCAGACATCCGTTTACTATGCCCAGTCACGCGACCCTCGGCCCCCCCGGGGACTTTGCCGAGGCGCGGACAGGCACGGGTGACGGTTTTGGACTGGAACCTCCACCCGTCACTCGCATTTATGAGACGCGCGGGTCCACGTCCACGTCTCCCCCCCCCCATCTGGACTCGCCGTCTCACGACGCTCTTCCCCACCGTGCACAGGTGCAGCCAACACCCCTGCACGAGGAGCGTCCCGTTATCTCCGGACGCAGTTTTATGGCCACGTCATGGCAAGACCATGCACATGACCATAACTGGGCGTATGGGAACACCGAGTGCCTCCACCGGTTGTGAACATACACAAGGACGGCCGATCTACCCCGCTCGCCCGTCGCAGGTTCCCCTAGGGGTTCAGGACGCTGGGGGTCCGACCTACTCGGCCCCCCTTTTGGGCAACGTCCTCGGTCCCGTTCCTCCGGGGGGAGGATCTACCAGCGGGACCACGGGTAACCGGCCCTATTCCCCTGGGTCCCAGCGCACTCCTGGGGGGGGGGGACGACATACCATGGTCGAACACTACCCCCCCTCTGCTGCTCAAGGTTACCCCGTCCCCGGGAGTCCCTGCACAGTACCCTGGGCCGCCACAGCCCGCTTATCCCCGGGGACCAGTGGCTCTATGCCCCCGAGAGAGACCAGTGACTTTACACCCCCACTCCCAACCGGAACAGCTATATGGTCGCTTGTGGCACCCAATCTCACAGACCTGGGTCGACCTTGGTCTCCCACCTCGGGCGCTGTCCGATCGGCAGTCCGGGCTCTCCCCACCCTAGCCCGTCTGCCGAGCACAGAGCCACGAGGGGCCCGCCCCCCCCCCCCCCCCCCCCCCCCCCCCCCCCCCCCCCCCCCCCCACCCCCAACGAGGGCGGGACCCCTCACGCACCCGCGCAGCAGATGCCCCTGAGGAGGACCTACCTTCCCAGGAATTCGACTCCCCACACCCGGAGGACGACGACGATGAGGACCTCTTCTCATCCCTTTACGATATCCGCACCATTGACCGGTTTCGACCGGACTTGGAGTCGAGGGAAGCCCCTCCCTCTGCCGATATCTTGGCCTTCCCTGACATCGTCGGGCCGCCCCCAGCCCAACGCAAACTCAGGCTCGTCGCTCCTCAGTCCCTCACTCACTTCTTCTGTGGGAGAGTCCGGCAATCCGCGCCAGGGGTGCAGACGCCGTCCCCCCCCCCGCCGGGTCAAGACCTTCCCCCGGCGCCCAATGCGACCCCCTTCGGCTCCCTCCTCGGGACCCGCAGGAAGCACCCAGTGACCTCCCTCTTTGCAGACAATCCGGCGACCAGGGAGTGGGCCATCTCCCAGTCTGATTGTCGCCTGATGCCCAACCGGGGGCCCCCCTACTTCGGCACCATCTCCTTTTTAAAGCATTAAAGGACTGGGACCGAGTAGCCCGGATGGGCATCTTACACATCATTGCAGGGCATGCCTACCTTACCATGCTCTTGCAGAGGGCGGAGGTACTCTGGCCTGGGGATGACGGCGCCGTCCCAGTGCCTTCGGACATACCTCCGAACCACACCATGAGGACGAATCTCGCTTATTCAGCGATCCCTTTATGCGCACACCTAGTCAACAGGATATCGCATCACTTGTCGGCTGCGGCGGACAGCGCAGCAGCAACAAGCCACTTCTATTGCCTGCTAGTGGCCAGAAACGCGGTGCTTTCACGCTCTTCACTCCCCGGCACTCAAGGCTTCCCTTCGGTGTGTCCCGGGCCAGGATCACTCGCACTTTGGCGAGTACTCCACCTCGGATATGTCCCTTTCGGTCGAGAAACGCATGCAGGCGGCGTCCTTTGCCCCCCCGCCTCAGCCACGCCCTTCCAGGCCCCCCTATTGGTCTTACCCCAGGTCCATCGGGCCCACACCGTATCCCCGACAAGCCCCATCTCCCAACGCCGGGCCGGCTAAGCGCCCTCTAGATTCGCAGAGGTCGAAATCGAAACCTCGCCAGCAACTCCATTTTTCGGTTCGGCCAACAGGCACGCCCTCTCCAGTGACTAGGGGACACACCCGCGGTGGGCACGGAACAGGAACAACCCCGCCCACCAGGCCCACCCCGGGTTTTACTCCCACCTGTTCGTGATCCCCAAACCCTCGGGGAGATGGAGGCCCATCCTCGACCTCTCTCTCCCCCCCCTCCCAGATCAGGGACTCCATCCACCACCTAGATTGGGCCACCTCCATAGATCTGAAGGATGCGTACTTCCAGATCCTCCTTTACCCGGCTCACAGACGTTACCTCCGGTTCGTCTGGCAGGGTCGGGTGTTCCGGTTCAAAGCTCTCCCCTTTGTCTCTCCCTGGCACCCTTCCTCTTCACGAAGGTTGTCAAGGAGATGGCCGCCCTAGCCAGACAGGAGGACATGCGCCTCCTGGTGTACCTCGACGACTGGCTGGTCTTGTCCTGGCCTCCTCCCGGGCTCAGTGCTGAGCCCACACCACGCGCCTCCTCAGGCTCTGTTCCACCCTGGGTTTTGTAACCAACCCCTCAAATGCGAACTCATCCCCAGTCAGAGGTTCTATTTCCTGGGCATGAGTTTCGACACGATTGCCATGAAGGTCGCCCCGTCCCCAGAGAGGTCCGCTGGGATAGTGGACCTCTTCTTTCGCCTCTTAGGGATGATGATGAAGTCCCTTTCAGCCCTCATCCGCTAGGTCGGGTCCCCAAACCCCCAGCTGCAGAGGGAGTTCCGTCGTCGGCGGTCCCAGACCTCGGACCGCTGGGCCCTGACCATTCCCCACGGCCACTGGTTCTCTGGCGCCACGGACGAATGGCTACGGGTCTTCGTGGCCGAGTGGTTAAGGCGACTAGACTAAAAATCTATTGGGGTCTCCCCGCACAGGTTCGAATCTTGTCGACGACGTTGTTTTTAGACAATCCGTCCACTTTGACCACCGGCGTTCCAATCTCTCTCCCAACTCAGTCCCTCAAACTGTACACGGACGCCTCCAACTCGGGCTGGGGGGCCCACTTGGGGGACAGTCATGCCTCGGGGGTGTGGGACGCACAGATGGCACGCCTCCACATCAAGATATTAGAATTGGAAGCGGTCAGGCTGGCCTTCCTCCACTTCCAACACCTAATCTCGCCCAACTGGTTCTCCTCCTCACGGACAACACGTTGGTAGCCATTACATCAACAAAGGGGGGGGGGGGGGGGGGGGGGGCATCGGCCTCTCCTACGGACAGAGGCCCTCCTTCGCTGGTGCCACGCACGGGGAACCACCCTCCCGTGCGAGACATACAGCAGGGACACGCAACATCCTGGCAGACTCTCTCAGCCGCTCAGGGATCCTTCTGCACACAGAGTGGACCCTGAACAAGCTGACGCTAACCACAGTATGGGAGCACTGGTTCAAGCCCATGGTCGACCTCTTGGCGACCCGCTTCAACCATCGCCTTCCCATGTATGTCTCTCCCGTCCTGGATCTCCGAGCGTACGCAGTCGATGCGCTCTCCCTCCCCTGGACGGGACTCATCGCGTACACCTTTCCCCCTTCCCAATACTTCACAAAGTGATCAGGAAGGCCAGGCTGGAGAGACCCAAACTCATCCTTATAACCCCGTGGTGGCCGGCCCAGTTGTGGTTCCCAGACCTCAGGTCCCTAACTCACGTTCCCCCTCTCCAGCTAGCCCCTCGGTGGGACTTGCTCAGACAACCTCGCTCGGGCCTCCCTCACTCCACCCCCCCCAGATGCTTCGCCTACACGCTTGGCTGATATGCCAACCAAATTGCGACCACCGGTCCCCGCCTCCCCCGCGGACAGACCCCGGTCTGTCCTAGATACCCTGACAGAAGCGGGGGCATCGCAGTGATTACGGGACTTGGCCTTGGCCTCGCGTAGGACCAGCACCGAGTCCCTCTCTACAATTACCGATGGGAGAGATGGGTCACATGGTGCACGGCTAACTCGGTCCCCTACCTCCTCCCCTCCAACATCCAGATAGGCAATTTCCTATCCCATCTTTCGTCCTCTCGAAAGCCCTCTGCTAGTTCCATTTGGGGCTACAGATCGGCCGTATGCACCACCATCCGTCAGTTGGGCGGCCCATCATTCGACAATGACTTCTCAGACAACTATCTCGGGGGGTGGGCCCTACGGGAAGCTCAGTCCCCTAGGCGCGCTCCCCCATGTGGGACCTCTTTCTGGTTCTTGACTCCCTCAGAAAACCCCCTTTCGAGCCCCTCCGCGCTATTCCCTTTGACATTCTCTCCTTCAAGACCACCTTCCTTCTCTCCCTGGCCTCAGCCAGGAGAAGAAGTGGGATTCATGCCCTCAGTGGTGACCCTCGGGACATTGCCTTTCACAGAGACGGCTCGGTCTCGCTTAAGTTCCTGCCGGTTCTTTAGCGAAGAACCAGGAACCAGGCACGTCCTCTCCTTCCCTGGTTATCCCTCCCTAGCGGATATCTTAGGCAGCGAAGGCGGCGGGGACATGGACCTGTGTCCCTCTAGGTGCCTCAGATACTACTGGGAGCGTTCCCGCCCCCCCAGCGTTCCTCTCAGAGAAGCCTCCTTATTTCCATCTACCCCATCAGCAAGAAAGACATCTCGGGGGGGGCTTTCTAGGTGGCTATATCCAATACTATCAAATCTGCCTATGCCCAGGCCCACAAAGACCTCCCAGCCCTTTCCCCTCGAGCCCACGAGGTCAGAGCGCTGGCCACGTCCACAGCGTTCCAGCACTCTGTCCCCGTGCGCCATCTCCTGGAGGCAGCCTACTGGCGTTCGGAGAACCCTTTCATAAACTTTTATCTAAGGGACATCCGCATGACCAGGGCTGATGGTTCTAAAGGGGTTTCATTTGTGGCGGCCAATGCAGCCATAACAGTTAACCCAGGAACCATTAGGGCGCTCAGCCCTCCTCCTATTCCTTTAAATTCTGCTATGGTCTGACATGGTATAGTATACGACGCCAAAATGGGGAGTTTGTATTATACTCCCTGTTTGGCTAAGTATACTTACCATGTCAGACTCTAATGCCCGCCCTACCTTCCCCGCTAGCGCCAAGGTCCCCCTGGGGGTTGCCTTGCGCGCAGGCCTCGTTGAATGACGGGACAGTACACAATCTTCGGCATCTTCCGTAGGCGGGAGTAGGGTGGGCGTCACGTGACTATCTTATGACTGCATTTGCCACAAAACTTCGGCCTGACAGAGCTGACTGATTGACTATGCATTTATATGCAGTGATGTTAGTTCCATGCATGAAAACTGTCCTCTTTGTGCCTGTGTGGAATTGAATGATCATTTGGTCAGTCTCTGTTTCTGTCCTGCCCTCCTCTTGTCTCTGTTGGTCTTCCCTTTGCTGGCAGTTCAAGTCCTCAACGAGCACAAGTCTTGGAATTCATCTCTCTGTGCATGTGTGCCTCAGACTCTTTCTCCTCACTTGACATGTCACTGTCATACTTTGCAGAGCAACGCCAACGGAGAGAGCGCCTGAAAGACGTCATCTACGATCATGGCGTGGTGCAGAAGGCAGTCGACTACATCCTCCGGCATGCTCCTCAGATCAAAACCATGCTTTCGTGAGTAAAGGTTTTTTTTTTTTTTTTAATTTCAAATCATATATGTATGAGCAGTCCATGTACCATTTGGGAAAATCAGAGGTAAAAGATTTGAAGGAGCGTTTGTCTTGAGGTAACGGGGATTAATAACCAGTTTTGAAAATGGATCCTGAGAGAAGAGCCCTGATACCTTTCATGGTCAAATGGGCTATAGACAACATGATTTGAGTGGCTTGATTGGTGAGAGTTTGCTGTTGGTGCATTGGTACACATACAATTTGTCATGTTTTGTCATCCATCAAAGAGAAAAAGTTGGATGCCTTGGACAATCGATGCCTGCAAAAGATCCATAGCATCGATTGAAGGGACTCTGTGCCAAAAGAGGTCAGGCAGAAATTCAGAGCAGATGCCAGAGTCTGCTGTCATCAGCTTGCGGCATCTTTGTGGCTGCGCTGTGTGTACTGCAGCCCCTCACTTGCCAGACATGCTGTCTGAGTGTTTAGTGGATGCAGCAGGTGAGAGAGAGAGGATGACAGATATTAACTGGTGCAGAGAATGGACCCTGGTGCCAGACACTAGAGAGACAGTTTGATAGCATTAGAAGACTGGTTGAAAACAGAACCATGTACCATGTATCAACCCACCCATGGCGGGAGCATGAAGGTCTGCAAGATGGAGTTTGAGAAGGGGAGAAAAAGACAGGGACAAAGAGCTATGCATTTACATGCTTTTGGGGGGGGCTCGTTGTCAGACCAGTTTGACTGTTGCAGGACAGATTCGGATGTGTGGAAGGAGTTTGTCAGCAAGCCCAGCCTGTCGTACGCTCTGCGCATTCTGACGGGATTATGTGTCAAGCATGCCAAGACCACTGTGAGTGTGACTTCCTGCTTGTGGCATGTGGTCTGTGGGGGCTGTAGTACTGAAGGTTTCACGTCCACTCTCTCCTAGCTTTTACAATGTTTATTCTGCATGATGTGTGTGTGAGAGAGAGAGAGTTCATGTTGTTTTGGTGTAGGTGTATGTGGACAGTTTTCAACTGTAAGTGTACACAGCATTGTTAGACTGCATTTTAACTTTCTGGCAGTTTGCCATTATAACAGTAAATGTTGTACATTTATATATGAACGTGTATGTGTGTGCGCAATCTTGCACACAGTACTTTGTACATAGGGTCATCTGTACTTCTATATAGATGCTGTTCTTGTACACATCATACAGATGTGTTCATCTTTGTGTTTCAACTATGTGTATGTATGTTTTAACTCATATTACCAGTCTAAAGATGTACTTCCGTCCCGTTTGGCATAGACATGCCCAAATGATTAGGAAGCCCACTGCAAAATTTTAAAAAAACACTCTGAGGGGGGTGGGGTGGTGGGGTGTGGGGGGGAGGGGGGGGGGTGGGTTGGGGGGGGGGGTGGGGTGGGGGGGGGGGGGAGGGGGGGGGGGTGGGGGGGGGGGGTTTTTTTTTTTCTCTGGGGGGGGGGGGGGCTAGTCCATTTTTGTAAGCATAATCCCGATCCTACTGGAATCTAGGGATGACCCCGACTCTTGAAAAGCTCATACCTACTTCACTTTCTTCATTCTTTCCATGAGTGAGAAAAAAAACGTTAGTCATGCTAGTGTTGTACTTTATGTTCATGGTCTCCTGGGCCGGCATGGATGACAGCTTCGCCCTAGTTCATTCTTGTGTGTATGTAGTGATTTTCTTGCATGGATGTTTGGACAAACTGACATTGTACCTATAGCACATGTTTTTTTTGTACCTGTTACACATTTATCTCTATAAATTTTACGTGCAGTCTGTGTGAATTATTCTTCCTATGGTTGCCGTACATATGTTACCATGGTGTATGATGTGTGTCCAATGTATGTTGATGGTGGGTGGTTACCCCAGAAACCTGATAGCGGAGAAGTGTGTGCCCATCCTGCACAAGGCTGGAGCCAGGTGTCCGTTCAGAACAAACATGTGGGCACTCTCTGGGCGGGCGAGAACAAGACCCTCCTGGATGCCCCTCAGTGAGGACCCCCTCCCGCTGCCCCAGAAGGCAAGTTCCAGTTTCAAGTGTCACCTGGGTTTTTATCTCTAGTCTGTCTTTATTTTTGTCTAATAAAAGATCCTCTGCCTGGAGCAAAATCTCTGTGTCTGTGTCCCCTTGAATTTATGGACCTACACTCCTTACTCAAATAATGCCTGTTTGTGATAGATGGGAAGATTTGGCACCGATTATTGTTCAGATGCTCTCTCGTTCTCCTCTCCCTCATATCCTCTCCCTTCTCCCCCAGTCGGGGGGCCCTCCTCATCCCTCCACTGTCTCCCTCCTCTCGCTCTTGGTCCCCTGCTCTCCGATCACTCTCTCCACTCTCTCTCTGTTTCTTCAGGCCCACACTTCCTCATGTCCCCCTGGGCATTGTTCTTTCTTTTCTTTTTTGCTTTTCTGCTCCTATATTAATCTTTTATGAATCTTCAGGATCAAAAAGCCATTTGATTTGATGATGCCTTGGAATTTCCAGCGTTCCAATCACATTTTGCGTTGTGTCCAAGTCACAAATTTTTTGCTAATGAAAATATAAATTTAATTAATAAAAAACCGGTTTTTTTGGGTTGTTGTTGTTGTTGTTTTTTTTTTTTAAACACAAAGTGATGCTTTTTTTTTTTTTTTTTTTTTTTTTAAACTTTTTTACCGCAAGAAGGTGATGCAGTTTTTTTTTTTTTCTCAGGTTTTTTTTTTTTACATGATCTATTCTGCATCCTTTGGTATTCTGAATTGCCCACGGTTTTCCGTTGAAATCCCCAAGGTTTTTTTGAAATCATTTTTGCTGCAAAAGCAACCAACCTTGATAACACTAACCTATAATCCACGTTCCAGGTCTGTAGTACGGACAGAACTCGAAGCATTTGACCAAGTTTAATTATGTTTCTCTATAATTCCAAAATGCTTGATTTATAGGTAACACAGATTTTTTTTTTTTTTTTACTGAAGTAATAACTATGTTGTCCCAAACATATGCACTCCAGGCTTTCCATTTTTTTGTCCAAAATGAGAAGCTTTTTCCTCGAGTGTAAGAAGTGGACAGAAATATCCATGCAGAAAACCACCCATTGTGACATTGCTCTTTTTATAGTTCAAAGACATTGCGCCTTTCTTTTCCTGTCTTTAATGTATATTTTTTTGTTTGTTTGATGTGATGTATTTGACTGGTTCAGTGTTCCTCTGTGTTTTTCAAAACTGTGGAGATGTGCTGGTGATGATAGTGCTTCGTGATGATGTGTTGGGGCCGCTGGCAGATTCGAAGACACCCCGTGCGACAGGAAACCAAAGCGCTAGAAGAAGCGCCTGGCTATGGCCCGTCAGGAAGAAACACCTTGGTGGCCCTGGGCATGACGGGTCGGATCACCCTTCCTTCACTGTGATTTTTTTTCTCTTGTTTTTTTTTTTTTTTTTTTTTTTTTTTTTTTTTTTTTTTGTTTTGTTTTTTTTTTTTTTTTTTTTTTTTTTTTTTTTTTTTTTTTTTTTTTTTTTTTTTTTTTTTTTTTTTTTTTTTTTTTTTCCTTTGTTTTTTGTTTCTTTGTATGTGGACAGGGAAGTTGTCCCCTGTTTTTTGTTTTTTATTTTTTTTTTTTTTTTTTTTTTTTTTTTTTTTTTTTTTTTTGTTTTTTTTTTTTTTTTTTTTTTCCCTTTTTTTTTTTTTCCCTTTGTTTCTTTCTTATGTATGGTGACATGAGTTGTCCCCCTGTATTGTTTTGAAAGCATTATGATCTGTGGAGAGATTGAACTTTTTTTTTTTTTTTCCCCTGTGTGCTTTTTTGCCGTCTTCTTCTCTGTGTGGAGAGCTAACGCTACACACACGATAAATGTTTTTTTTTTTTTTTTTCCCACTGATTGTTGGGTGGACACATTCTTTTCAGCATGTTACGCTTGTGCCTGTTTGTTGGTGTGAAAACATGGTAATGTTTTCATTCATATTTGGTTCTGAAATATCGGAATCACAGTTGGCTCTGTTTATATAGGATATTCATTTTTTCCATGTTTTATGTCCCGCGTGCACCGCCACCACCCCGGTGGATTTGGAATGTTTAATGAATATCACCAGAGGAACATAGTCATGGGTGAATGTGATCAATTTGTAGAATTTCAAACAAATTTCCATCCATTTTGGCATGTATTATATGAAATCCACAGGAGGGGGAAACACGACTTCCAGACCGACGACAATATTCATTTGTGAAGGGATTTTATTTCTCGCTGATTGTGGGGTTTGAACAGACCACGTAAGGTCATGTTCGGTGAAGGCTCTGTGCTGAAACGATGGAGGACACCTGAAGGGAGGAGACAGGGCTCCACCTGTTGTATCTGCCCGTGAGGGATACTACCGCTACCCAGCCTCATAAGGTGAGGGTGCTGGTTTCCCCTGCCGTGCTGAGCAGGTTTGGCTAGCAGGCAGAGGTCCTATTTGTCTTTTTTCCAGACTAGTTTTCCCAAGACTATCA
>JADBJO010004201.1:203264-208539 GCA_016801955.1 Conus betulinus | reverse complement strand
GAACTGGATGACTAGTGGGTGTAATGCAGGATAGTGGAGGGAGGAGGGACACAGAAGAGGAAGAGAGTTGGACGAGGAGCATGGCTTGTGTAGGCGCGCCAAAGTTTTATTTGTCTTTTCATTGTGTTGTGGTGACGAGGAGAGAGAGAGAGAGAGAGAGAGAGAGAGAGAGAGAGAGAGAGAGAGAGAGAGAGAGAGAGAGAGAGAGAGAGGAGAGAGAGAGAGAGAGAGAGCAAAACAGAACAGAACAGAACAGAAAAAAAAAGATGCAAAGCATATGAACGTACTCCCAGTTTATCCTGAATACGTGTGAGATATTCTATAAAGAGGAAAAACCGTGTTGGGCAGGTGTATCCGTTAGTAATAGCTATTCTGGTAAATAGCGGTCATCATCTGTGACCTATCATTAACATACTTACAAATCTTCAGAAAGACCGGCCAAGAACTTTCTGAGATTTTTCATAAAGAAGAAAGCCATTATGGGCCGTTAGTAACGGCTATAACGGTAAACTAAAAACATCGGGCATCATCCGTGACCCATAATGAACATGCCTACTAATTTTCAAAAAGATCGGCCACCTACTTTCTGAGGGAATTCATAAAAAAGAAAAAACGGCTATGGGTCGTTATAGCCGTTAGTAACGGTTGTAACGGTAAACTAAAACATCGGGCATCATCCGTGACCCATAATGAACATACCTACAAATTTCAGAAAGATCGGCCCTGTAGTTTTGTCTGGAGCGAGTGGAACACATTTTGACCACGGACGGACGGACGGACACACACACACACACACACACACACACACACACACACACACACACACAGAACATTTCTTCGTTCCCATTCTAAAGTACTTCCTGTTCTATAAGAACTGGGAGTACAAAAAAACACAAAAAAAACAAAAAAAAAAAACAATAGCAACAGAAAATAAAACAAAAACAAAACAAAATAGCAAATAAACATAACAGAACAGCAGTTTATTCAGTTCAGAAAGCAAAGAACAACAGAAGAGAGAGAGAGAGAGAGAGAGAGAGAGGAGAGAGAGAGAGAGAGAGAGAGAGAGAGAGAGAGAGAGAGAGAGAGAGAGAGAGAGAGAAAAAATAGAACAGAAAAAAGACAACAACAACAAAAAAAAAAAAAACCAGAACAGAACAGAACAAAACAGCATTTATTCAGTAAGGCCAAAGCTAGCCCCATTTGAAGGGGTATGACCACAGGTGACAGACATAATAAGAGAAACAACTTAGATAATAGTGTCAATCTGTCATAATTACGCTTGAAAACGAAACCAACAGACGAGCTGAAAGCGTTTTCCCCAACTTACAGAGCAAACAAAGCGAACCACGAAAAGAACAACATCCAACCAGTTCGTACACAATATCATGCAACTGAAATTGCCTGAAAGGGATAAATAAAGTTGGTAATTCAGGATATAACCATTTCTTTTCTCTGGAAGACTTTATAAAGATATGTAGCAAAATATCTACCGATCTGTGCGTTTTGTGATGGTAGTAGTACAATTGATATGAAATAACAAGGATTGTTATAATGTTTTGGATGGATTAAACTGCACCTATCTCAAATAATCAAACGCAGGACAACAAAATCAAGTGGGCAAACAAGGTGAATTTCATTATCAGTGACCGATCTGCACAAGGGAGATTTTGTTCCACGTTCACCTTTCTTTTCATATCTTGATCTAGGCGTTGATAAATCGAACATTCCAAATCTGAATCTTGTTAGAATGTATCGGACAAATCTGTCCAAACCCAAAAGTAGGTATGGCTCAAGATGATGTGATGTCTTGAATTTCCTGTAGTCTATAGATAAATCGTTACCATTCATATGATAATTCCAGTTCTGCCACCTGCAATCGATTAGCTTTTTTGTTTTTTTTTTTTGTTTAAACAATCTCATAAGGGAGTAATGCACCACACGCCTTGGTGTTATCATTCATAGAAGCCACAACCATTCAAAACATCACCAACTTGAAAAGCCCAGTTGATTATTTTCCGTATTGGCCAAATATACAAACATCTGTGACGCTTTGGATCGTACTCTGTGTTCCTCCATTCGAGTCAGTTACAACCAGTATCTAACGCATGAAACACTATAATCAATCGTTGAGGATCATCGATTTAGTTCACCATACACAAGGTCGTTTGATGCTTTAAAATCAACCCCAAAAACACTTCTTTAGTGTAGGTAAAAGAACGCTTTCGATAATAGATGAAGCATCCTCTAAACCTCAAATCTCAGCACCATGTAGCAGTATGGGTTGAAGGAGAGAACAACAACAAACAACAAAAAAAAGCTTCAAGAACAATCTTAAGCAGTATTATTTAGTTGATACAACTTGCAAATAATGTCGATGGCATCTTGTCTCCCTACACTTGCTAAGTCTGGGAATGCACGCTTAAAACTCAATCTGGTGGAAAAAAAAAATACGGTGCCTAGATATGGAGAAGAATTTACTACGTTTGTCTTTACATTGTTGTAAAACCATATGTCAGTACTAGCTAGAAAACCTACTTTTCCTGCAAAAAAAAAAAACCACTATGTTAGATTTTTCCAGACTGACTTTAAGCTGTAACTGGTATGTAGCTTTACAAAGAAAACAGAAGAGGACTACAAACCTCACCTTGTTTCACACCATTAGTGCAGTGCACGTAGCCTATCAAGCGTGTACCACATCGAACTCGAACTTTAATTAATTCCATTCATACTTCTCAGACATGTGTAGATTTTGCCTTTAATTCCACTTTTCATCAAAATGGGCCACCATATATTTCTTGAAATAGTGTCAAAAGCAGAGAGAGAGAGAGAGAGAGAGAGAGAGAGAGAGAGAAAACAAGCCGTTGGACATAACATATAAGATGGACATGCTTCACAGCATTAATAATCATCTAATTGATTCCCATGACACTATCGAATGAACCTGCCGTGAAGGAGCCACCTCCTTTCCCCGCTGCTTCTCTGTCTGTCTGTCTGTCTGTCTGTCTGTCTGTCTGTTAGTCCCTGTCTGTCTGTATCTGTCTCTCTTTCGTTGTGTCTGTCTGTCTGTCTGCCTGTCTCTGTGTTCTGTCTGTCTGTCTGTCGGGTCGGTCGGGTCGGTCGGTCTGTCTCTCTGTCTGTCTGTCTCTGTCTGTCTGTCTGTCTGTCTGTCTCTATCTCTAAATCTCTCTCTTTCCCTCCCTCCCCCCCCTCTCTCTCTCTCTCTCTCTCTCTCTCTCTCTCTCTCTGTGACAGCACCATCCTTTTCATCAAGGTTTTCTTGACATTTTAAATTCGAGCTCCGTTGCAATGCAAGGTGTGCTGCGTCTGTCTGTCTGTCTGTCTGTCTGTCTGTCGATAAATCTCTCTCTCTCTCTCTCTCTCTCTCCTCTCTCTCTCTCTCTCTCTCTCTCTCTCTCTCTGTGTGTGTGTGTGTGTGTGTGTGTGTGTGTGTGTGTGTGTGTGTGTGTGTGTGTGTGTGTGTGTGTGTGTGTGACAGCTCCATCCTTTTCATCGAGGATTCTCGGCATTTTGATATCGTGCTCCCTTCCTGTGCAAGGCGTGCGATGCGCGGTTTACTGGAATTTCTGCTAAATGTGACTCTGTCCTGATCATAGACTGCTCAATGGAATTAGTGGCTGCTTTTTTTTTTTTTTTACATTATGGACAAGTCTTTCGTCAGTATATCTGTTATGGAAAAGATAAGTTAGCTCCTGTGTTTCCGTTACCAAGAGACTTTCATTTTCTTCGTTTATTGGCCAATCAAATCCATCTAGAGAGTCAAGCAACTGATTTGAAACGCACCCGAAGATAACGACTGGGATATTGCTCGTCTGCATTACAGACGCACCGTTTCACACGTATGTTCTGGACATTTTGTCTCTGAGATTGATTGGGAGTGTTCAGCTGAATAAACAATGGTGCGAAATTGCTTTTGGGCATTCCCGTACGCGACATCTGTCCGGCCCATGATAACGGGAAAGTCACTCTCACTGAAGAAGAGGTCTAACAAAGATGACCTCCCTTGCATGTGTCCGCGCATCGACGAGTTGGTTCCGAGCGAAACATCTCGCTGAGGTCCCCTTCATCAAGGTATCCTGGCTAAGACCTATCCACGCGGATGGCAAACAAGAGCCAGTGTTTCAGACTGCATTGGCACTATATCAATGAACACTTAGGCCTTTTGGCCCAAACATTCAAATAGCCCTGCTACACCGCCCAAAATGATGTGACCATTGCGGCTAAAGGGGGAAAAAATGGTGCTGTTTTCTTACGATATTTTTGCTAGTGTATGACTGTTGCTAAAACGTAGTTTTATGTTTTTCGCAAATTTTGTCTGAATCCAGAATGTTTTGATTGTCTGCAAGGGCATGAAAACGTTCGCTAGTTTTAAGGCACAGAAATCTGCGGGTCCTACACTGACCACAGAGTTTTTGGTTTTATTCAGTTTAAAGGGAGATAAAACTATTATGTTGATATCCACGGTTCATTAGTTGTAAGAATACAACTCGCTGAATGAGAGACAGACAGACAGACAGATAGACAGAGACAGACAGAGAGAGAGAGAGAGAGAGACAAAGATAGAGACAGAGACAGAGACAGAGAGACAGACAGAGACAGAGACGGAGACGGAGAGTGACAGAGAGAGACAGAGAGACAGAAGAAGAGATGCCGTGGGGTGATGGGGATAGTGGACAGGCAATATATCCTTGTGAGATGATTGTTTGCCATTTCGGGAAAAGCAGACCCATCACCAGAACTCAAATCAGATCCCCCCCCTCTACCCTCCCCCCCCCCCCCCCCCCCCCCCCCCATCCCCACGCCTCTGTGCAGACGGCCCGGGGTAGAGAGAGAGAGAGACAGGGAGAGAGAGAGAGAGAGAGAGAGAGAGAGAGAGAGAGAGAGAGAGAGAGAGAGAGAGAGAGAGAGAGAGACTTAGACGACAGGGAGAGAGAGAGAGAGAGAGAGAGAGAGAGAGAGAGAGAGAGAGAGAGAGAGAGAGAGAGACTTAGAGAGACAGACTCATTACAGCCAGTCTAGAGCAGCAATGATGGCGACCACCTAACCGATCCAATCAGCGTGGATGAAGGTGAGCGGGCACAGGACTCCTTTGATATATGGCCTTCATCAGCTTTTGTGACTGTATACCGCCCCCCCCCCCCAAATGTTCGATAGTTTGGGGTGTGTTTCCTTCGTACTCCCCCCCCCCCCCCCCCCCCCACACACACACACACACACACACACACACACACACACACGCACACACACGCACGCACGC
>JADBJO010004201.1:165764-183264 GCA_016801955.1 Conus betulinus | reverse complement strand
GCCTGACACTCAGTCTCCACCACCACTTAAAGGAATCCCATTCTTCTGCACAGAAAAAAAAAGAGTGGGTATGAGACGCCTGTTTCAGGCAGTGTGGCGTTCGGTGTATCGTCGGCTCTACTTCAACAGGCCACACGCCACAGGTAGGATGTTGCACTGAACCACGACATAATCCATGTAAGCGTTTTGAGGCCTGCCATGAGTTTCAGCCAGCGTTTGATACCAAACTGATAATTGATCAAAAGTACAACTCCTACCGACTGTTTCCCACACCAACAAACAAACTTCGAACACCTGATCTTCCGCTCAGTTCCTCTTAGTTGACATCATATTTCAGGCTTTTCCACTCGCCCGTAACCCTACCTTAGGGCCAGCTGGAAGCCCCCCCCCTCCCCCCCTCTCCAATTCGTCCCATTCCTTTGATGTTTAATCTGCCTGCTTGGAATCACCTGGCTTGTGTGCCATGATGACCAGATGAAAGACAATGAGGAGAATCAACTTTCACAAACAAATAAAAATTCTCAAAACCATCCAACGGCGCTAGTAAAGGAAACCGGAAAAGAAGCCCTTGAGCTACAAATTTCAAATGTCTACCAGCTGTCTATGAGAACTATCGAAGTCGGTCATGAAAACAGAGCCATTTATAAGGCTTGTCTAGAGTCGACTTTCGTTCACTGAAACTGACTCGTCAGCATCAGTTGAACCCGGCTCTTTGTGTCCGTCTTCCCTTGGCTTCACATGGAGACATCCCATCGGTAATTCTGGGGTATTTCCACAACCAAAGGCTCAAAAACAAAACCCGACAGTATCCCAAAGCAGCTAGTGATGAGTATAAATGCATATTGAGAAGAAATGTTGAGGACGTTAGATTGTGCGAACGACGAAATCTACATGTAAAGTGTAATAAACATAGAGCAAACTATTCAAGCTTTTACCTGGGAATGTAGTCAAAGGTACAAGAACGGTTTGATGTGTCAACACTCGGAATAGTCATCTCTACTGTTCGATGATGCCTCCACAGCTGGAATTGTACACAACAGCCTTTATTTGGATCTCCCTAGAGACGCAGTCTTGTACTGATTAAACCAAGCAACAACTTGCTGAACAAAAAAGTAGTGTGTGAAGGACTTTGCAAATAGCACACACACACACACACACACGCACGCACACACACACCCACCCACCCACCCACACGCACGCACACACACTCACACACACACACACACACACACACACACACACACACACACACACATGTATATATATATATATATATATATATATATATATATATATATATATATATATATATATATATATGTGTGTGTGTGTGTGTGTGTGTGTGTATGAAACCATTCATCATTATTCATCATCATCATTCATCATTCATGTTATTTAAACTCAAACAGACTGTTGCTCAGTGAAAACAAGCCAAGATACCCCACATAGTGTTAAATAACCCTGATTTGGAAATCAAACGTGTAAGTTGCCGCGATTTTATGTATTACCAAGAAAAAAAAAAAAAAAAAAGAAAAAACAAAGTGTGAAAGAACCCTGATTTGAGATACAAAACAAAACTGAGAAGTAGATTTTCGACGAACACATCTTCTCAAAACAAAACTCTTCGCAAAATCTTTTCAACAGTAAAACAACACTCTCCATATGGCAGCCGACAAAGAGAATCGATCCCTTCTCATCTAACTGCGCTCTGTGTAGTTTTGTTCTGTGCATTTTCTATGCCAGTTGTTCGTCACTTCTAAAGAAAAAATACTGGTCAAAAATGAATTCGCTCCTCTCAGTATTAAATAACCGCTATTTCTCGATCTATTCTGTGTGCAAAACCGGTGCAACTGTACACCAATTGCACGCACAACTACGCAAATACAAAATCAGTGAAGAAGAGCTGGCGTCCTTGGAAGACTAGGCAACTTTTGACGAAAACACTTTTAGTTTTGGTTCAGTGGAACGACGAAAAGAAGCTTCCTTTCGATTTCTCGCTTAAGCTACGAAACTCAAGCGCCTGTTGTTTCCAGTGAAGCGAAAGTACCGGGAGACACTAGTTTCGGTTTGTGTTATGAACTCGTGCTCGGCACACGCCTCAATACTGCAAAATGTTACATAGCCCACGTGTCCATATTGACGGGGAGGGTGTGTGTGTGGGGGGGGGGGGGGGGGGGGGGGGCTAAATCATGCTCTTTGATTAAAGCGATATTATCACTCACTCTCACCCAGTACAAGCACGATATTTCATCAAGTCATTTTAGGGGTAGCGATGTCTCGCAAATCTTACCTGTGTACGTATTCTCTCGAGGGGAGTGGGGGGGGGGTGGGGGTGTGGGGTAGAGAATGGCAAATGTTTGTGTTTTTAGAGTTCAAATGTGAAATTAAAACACAGATTTTCCCCTGACACATTAGCTGGGCCTTATTTTTATTTATGTATGTATTTATTTATTTATTCGTTATTGATTTATTTACCTTTTTATTTATTCATTCATTCATTTGTATATTACTGGTAGAGATATCAAATAGGCTGTAGGGGGAAAGTATATAGTTCATTTATGTGACTATTCACAGCGATGGAAGACATACGAACATCCAGAAATTAGGTCACCAACATGCACCACTAACTCTAAACAGAAACTACAGCAGGCTGGTTGTTGTGATCGTTGTTGGTGGTGGTTGGAGTGGTGGTGGTGGTGGTGGTGTGTGTGTGTGTGTGTGTGCGCTCGCACGCGTGTGTGTGTGCTCGCGCGCGTGCGTGCATGCGTGCGTGTGTGGATACATGTGTGTGTGCATGTATGTATGTGCGTCTGCGTGCGTGCGTGTGTGTGTGCACGCGCGGGCGTGTGTGTGTGTGTGTGTGTGTGTGTGTGTGTGAACATTCTGGTGTATTCAGTGAAGTGGGAACTCCACGGAATACGTTCACGGAAAGCAGCAGGTGATGTCACCATCCAGGGTAGTCACGGCCACACATGGTCACTTCGCCACGCTGCACAATGGCTGCAGGATCCATCCTGTCATGGACTCAGTTGCAAAATTGAGCTGGCTTTCCCAAACGCCTGCGTTTGGTTATTGATACGTTATTTGTTCACCTCTGGTTTCCCACCTTGTCACATTTAGGCCAGGTTTAGTTTGTCTTCAATGAAGAAAATACATTTTTTTTTTTAGCCTGGTTTAGTTTTTTTGTTTGTTTGTTTGTTTTTGTTGCTTTTTTTTTTAATGAATCAAGTTTTAATTCGAAAATTAAACTAGACCTTCACTAGGACGTTGCGGTTTCATTGAAATTATTATGAGCCTATTGTGGAGGAAGGAGAAGTTACGTTGAGTGTTGGCGCACACAGCGCTGCAGGCAAATTAAAACTGTATGGCCACTAGACTTACGCCTCTAAGGCTTCTCCCGGAGAAGCTATTAAACCCAGTTAGTTAAATCCAGTCATACACCACTGTTTATGCTGCAAAGATCTACTCGTGAGTGAAAAAAGGCTGCCACTTACCTGCAATTTGTTGTGTACTTTGCAGCTTGGTAGTACTTACGTTATTCATTTCATACACACACACACACACACACACACACACACACACACACACTCGCACATCCGATGCCTTCGAAGGTTAGCGTCCAATTGCCTGCAGCGCTGCGCGCACCGGCACTCAACGTAGCTTCCATTCTGGGAGCAACAGGCGAGTGACAATTCAAAACAAAATCACAAATTACAAATAAGGACTACAAAACGCATAAGACAATAATAACAACCACAGAACATAATCATCATAATCATCATGATCATCAATCATCCACATCGTCATTATCCATTAATGAGCATTATACATGTGAATAAGAATATAGGTTTCTGGATTCTGGATTCGACATTAGAAAAGTATTTAGACTCAGAATCAAAAACTTACTTTGAGAATATTTGGGCAGGGTCGCCCTGTCTTTTTCAGCTCACTGTTGCTGTTGTGGCAGCGAGGCCTGGTGGGACGACTGCTGTGTGTGGGGTGAACGGTTGTCAGGATCTGATTGTAGATGGGGGAAGTTCAAAACCTTGATCTCTGTTCGGGCTTGGGGCGTCTGGTCTTGATTTCGATGGCTTCTGTAACTTTTCTTTTTGTGAAGAAGGGCTCTGTAGATAAGATCTTGGTTTCTTGGGGGCTGAAAACTGTGGCCTGTGGCTTGTAGGTGTTCGTGTATGGCAGAAGTAGATCGGTTTTGGTGTTCCTGTGGACGGGTGGTGAGTGGTCTTGCCGTCTCTCGCCAGTGTAGGTATGGGTACAGTCTTGACACCCTACCTGGTACACTACACCGCACCGCTTGAAGGGGTCCGTTTTGTCTTTGACATGGTTCAGTTGCTGTTACATGTTATACATGTGTTTATTTGTCAAATCAAAGACATGTATAAGTATAGGAATAACCACAAAGAACAAACACACAGACAAAGAAAGTGACATTTTTTTAATGACTCAAACAAGCAAATGAATGAGTCAATCAAACAAAGAAATAAAAAGAACAACTTGCCGTTGTCATATCATTTAGAAGCCTTGAACAATTAATGTATTGACCCAATAAAGAAGAATATGGGAGCGACTGTGTAAGAAACCTAGGTGAGTGACATGTGATTTGTCAGACTGACTTATTCAGTTTGGAGTGAAAGGGAGAAATAAGGATGTGAAGTGCAGATTGACATTGTTCTGTTATCGTTGCGATTCAATAGATGGCTTGGAGTAACTGTGGAAAATGCCATTTGAGGTCATGGTATTTGGAGGGGTTGACGTGCGTGCAGTGCATCACAATGTAATAACACTCAATGCAGCACCATGCAATGCAAAATACACAATAGGGTTCATAACAACAAAATTCAAAGCATTACAATGCAATATAGCACAATAAAATGTACACAATGTAAGCGAACAATGAACTATGTCACACAACACAAGAAATTACAATGAAGGAAAAAAAAGACACCTTTTAAATGACACGAAATAATTCAAAATAAAAACGCAATGAAATTCACTGCAATGTAGTACCCCTCCCACCCCCCCCCCCCCCCCCCCCCCTCCCCCTCCATTCCCCAGCAATGACAATAACTGATTTCTCCAAATGTGTTCTGTCCGCACAGGTCACAAGTTAGATACTACACAAACGATCTGAACCGATAGTTTTTAACACATATCTCTGTGGTGAAAGGGGGGTTTTTTTTTTTTCATTAGCAAGTCCCTAAAAGGTATGAAGTGAAAAAAAAAGAAGGTTGAGTGTTTATACGTATTACATCCAGAATTACGTAATAAGTTGGTGTGTGTGTGTGTGTGTGTGTGTGTGTGTGTGTGTGTGTGTGTGTGTGTGTGTGTGTGTGTGTGTGTGCGTGCGTGCGTGCGTGCGTGCGTGCGTGTGTGTGCGTGTGTGTGTGTGTGTGTGTGTGTGTGTGTGTGTGTGTGTGTGTGTGTGTGTGTGTGTGTGTGTGTGTGTGTGTGTGTGTGTGTGTGTGTGTGTGTGTGTGTGTGTGTGTGTGTGTGTGTGTGTGTGTGAATGCACCAGGCAGCTAAAAGCGGACTCCCAAGAGTTCCGTGTAAAGTGAGAAGGTCCCCAGACGAACAGCACGATGGCTCCATTCCTTGGCATGATGCCTGGTGAGAGTCTGGATCACTTCCACCAGTACAGTGTGGTCCCTTCTCAAGAAGAAATCAGAAGGTGAAAAACTTTGTCTTCTGTATCCCCCCCCCCCCCCCCCCACCCCCCCCACCCCCACCCCCCCACTCACTCACCCCGACCTTTTCTACCTCCTTTGTCCATGTTCGTCGCTTGATTCACGTGTTTGTTTAAAAATCAGTCACTGCAGGTTGCTCCAATGCCATGCTCCGCTCACAGTGAACCATATTCTTTTAGATGGCTGGGACTTGCACGATGTGTGAGACATAAACACCTTACAGCAGGCGCCATGAACACCCTGTTCAGAGATGTCCCACCTGATTTGATCTTTGTGTTTCTGAAAGAAACCTGTTTCATCTGAGTTAAGATTGTACGAAGGAAAGATTATAACGAAGTTTCTGGTACGTTTTTAGAAGGTGTATTTTAAAGAGATGTGAAAGGTGTGTGTGTGTGTGTGTGTGTGTGTGTGTGTGTGTGTGTGTGTGCGTGCGTGCGTGCGTGTGTGTGTGTGTGTGTGTGTGTGTGTGTGTGTGTGTGTGTGTGTGTGTGTGATGACTTGTGAGTTGATTTTTAACGTGGCGACAGCCCTGATATGACCCTTTGCGGTCGGCTGGGCTATAAGCAACATTACCTTATCTTATGTCAATGTTAATGCATGTTGTCATTCGGGAGAAGTTAAGCACAAGTTGTGTATTGTTATTTATAAGAAATGAGCTTTATGTCCTTGTAACTGCACATCGTCGTCCAGGAGAAATGTGACCTTATGAAAAATGACAAGAGACTCTATACTTTCTCAGCAGATGTCCACAAAGTCTTTCCGAATATCACATGGCGTGTGCAGTCGCTTAACAATCGCTGACCGTATGACTCTACAAAACTAGATAAAATTTGCAGCTATAACATGCAGTGCTTCACATGGTTTCAGTCGCAATGAAGACATTGATGGCTTCGTCCGCTTTCTGCACTCAGAGTTCAACGTCTCTCCCTACACTGTGGCCAGAGTGCTGAAGGTAACAGTGTGTCTGTTCATTATTCTTGCTATTGATGATGTGCCGTGATATGTCCCAATGGCTGATATACACCTGATCTTTAAAACTCTTTTATTCTCCGATTTCTGTCCTTTTCCTACTTTAGAACCGATCAGTTAGTTGCTTCACACTATTGTAAACAGAATGGAAATTTACGCATCGTTGGTGATCATTGAGGAGGCAATGAAGCCATCGATGCTGCTGATGCTGTGATGCTGACAGGCTGTAAGGCAGAGAAGGCAGTTCTTTCTGCCGCTTCCCAGAGCAAGCAACAGACTTTGACATATAGTCTGATATGAAATGTGTACAGAAGACCAAAATGATGAATAAGTCTCAAGCATTGTCATGCAATGTTCATTTAAAAACTCTGTCTGTCTGTCTGTCTGTCTGTCTGTCTGTCTGTCTGTCTGTCTCTCTCTCTCTCTCTCTCTCTCTCTCTCTCTCTCTCTCTCTGTGCTGTGCGTGCGTGCGTGCGTGCGTGCGTGCGTGCGTGCGTGCGTGCGTGCGTGCGTGTGTGTGTGTGTGTGTGTGTGTGTGTGTGTGTGTGTGTGTGTGTGCGTGCGTGCGTGCGTGCGTGCGTGCGTGCGTGCGTGCGTGCGTGCGTGCGTGCGTGCGTGCATGCGTGCGTGCGTGCGTGTGCGTGCGTGCGTGCGTGCGCGTGCGTGTGTGTGTGTGTGTGTGTGTGTGTGTGTGTGTGTGTGTGTGTGTGTGATGGCGAAATAGAGGATGATATTTCTAAAAAAAAAATGCATATATATATACACATCATCGACAAACTTCACATTGATGTTGCGTCGTTGAAGTGATGAACAGTTCTGTCTAGGAATGCAATTGTTTAAGTGCTGTTTTTATTTGAATCAAACTTTTTTTCTGACTCTGAAAGCAGCATGAAGTCTCCTGGGTGACAGATGAGGTGTTTTTTTTTCTTTCTGCTGCTTTTTATCCTCTAACCTCCTTTTGCCCACATCTTTATTTTCAAGTTCTGTCACTTTTTTCGTCTTTTTTTTTTTTCTTTGTGGGTCCTCCATCCTCCCAAATTTCCCCCCCTTTTTTTCGTTGTTGTTGCTTCATCAACTCTCAATCATTCTGCAAATCTATTTTATTTTACCGATGGCCATTCTCGTGTGAACTTTAGTACTTAAGTGTTTGATATAGAGCGTCTGTATTTATTAAAACGCTAACGTTTGGTGTACTGACTCAATCATTCTCTTTGTTGCCACAAAGAAAGAGAGAATGAGAGAAAGAAGGAAAGGACAGACAGACAGACAGAAAAAAAAAAAAGATGGAAAGAAAGGAAGGAAAAAAGATAGACGAGGAAGGAAGGAAGGAAGGAAGAAGAAGGAAGACAAATACGAAAAAGATTTCGCAGCTATGTAAAAGCAAAGGAAATGACGAAATACGTACACAGTTGTGTAGAGAATTTGAAACAGTGATGAGTTGCTGTGTCACAGAGCGGATCTCTGGGCAAGGGCACGGCAGTGCGTCACTCGGCGGACATCGACCTGGTGGTCATCCACAATGGGCTGTCCAGTATTGCAGACCTGACAAGGCAGCGGCCGCAGTTGCTGAGGCGCCTGGAAGACCTGGTCAGTCGCTACCCGGATTGGAGAAACCGTCCAACGTTTAAGGGTCGCACGGAGTACTCGCTTCATTACATTATGAATGGCCACAAGCTAGACATCCTACCTGCCATGGATATCAACGGTGAGCTGATTTGGTTTTGTGGATGAAAAGTCACGGAGCTCTATCGTGAGCAACTTCGATGCAATCTGACCAGTTTCATTCATGTTAACCTACACACACACACACACACACACACACACACACACACACACACACACACACACACACATATATATATATATATATATATATATATATATATATGTGTGTGTGTGTGTGTGTGTGTGTGTGTGTGTGCAATTCCTTAAAGAGTATTGTTTTTCTTAGAATTGTTATATATCCCTTTCTATTCTACAATTATTACGTTACCATTGGTATATTGTGTTATGATAGTTTTTCCTAGAATTCAGTATCAAGGAAATAGTAGTAGACACTGGTCAGTGAAATTTTCACAGAGCTGAGAGCAGAAAATTGAGATCAAATGAGAAAACTACGGATATCACTTTTTTCTCTCTGTGAAATCTTTTTTGAGATAACATTGTTGCAGATAAAAGTGACAAGTAGTGTTTGCTGAAAAAAGGGCCGATAAGAACACAGTTGCCTTTATCTCCAATGGAAACAAAAGTTTTACAACAAAGTTCAACCGTCAATCACATTTGTTGATGACCATGTGAACATGATTGGACAAAAGTCCTCTTTATGCATTATGCAATTGGTGGCTCTTTTTTTTATTTTGAATGCAGCAGTTCCAAACTAATTGTCCAAGTGATTTCTCACCAATGAAAAGATGACGTTTTGGTGTTTTGTATGTAACGAGACTCCAGTCTCAAAAGAACTAGCCGATGCATGAAATAACTTAGGAAAAATGAGTGACTATGTCAATACATTGTTCACTGTTTCTATCAGGGGATCTCTGTGAACCAGGAAATACAATCCAGTGCAAACCCGAGGACGATGGCCCAGGAATTCTCTGCCTCCCTGGCTCCTCTACAGGTACTCCTCCTCCCCACCCCCCCCTCCCCCCACCCCACCTCATTGCTCACTTTTACCATAGCTATCGCTCTCAGGCAGACCTGAACGGAGGATCATATTATATATCATCATCACCGTCCTGGGAGGGTAGAGACTTATGGGAGAACTAAGGAAGGGTTCCGTTGTCAAGGACCTCCCACAGCTCATCTTCAGACACGTGCATCAGGGCGATGGTTTATGCAAGACTCTTTGGTCCGTGTTGAGGGCGCGTGTGCCCTGAACTGCTCTAAGCGCTGTTGCTTAGTTCTTGTTTTCATGTTTCAGGTATGTTGTTTGTCCTTCATGAGCGAAGATAACCACGACTTCTGCTATCCCTGGGTGGGTGGTGTGTGTGTATACAAAGATGGCTGATCAGGCCGAATCTCACACTGAATAGCCTTTTGCAGTGTGCACAGGGCAGACTTGGAGATGAGCCAGGCTGGCAGGTGGTGCTTGCTCTGGTTTTCCGAAGCTGGCGTTCTTGCTCCTGTGCCTGCACTCGCCTCGTTGCAAAGTCTTTCCCTCCGGATTTGATCATGGTGCGCCAGGTTGAGCGATCTTGGCAGCTTCTTCCCAGGAGCTAGTGGGTGATGCTACAGCTCTTCAATGAGGCCTTCAGTGTGCCTTTGTAACGCTTCTTTTGTCTTCCATGGGAACGCCGGCTTTCCAGCAGCTCGCCATAGAATAGTCTCAAAGTTATTAAGGTATGACAGATGCACGCCCACATCGTGTGGTTTAGAATCACACCAGCGAGGCTCTCGTTTGTCGGAGACTGTATTGATTGAACGCCTGATAAAGTAATCACTTGAATGTCAACAATGCAGTAGATGCTGAATCTAAGAAACTCAGGCGTGTGAAAACTCTATAAGAAATCAACAATGTTTCTCCCGCCATGGTCCTTCTCTATATTACTAAAAAGAAAACATCGGATGTACGAAACTCGGCTATAGAAAACCTCGCCTGTAAGAAACGTGGTTTCCTGTCCCAGGAATTGACTGACTTTGGCCTGCAATCAAGGCGTTAAGTAAACATCTCGGTCAGTATATGACGGTGAACACACACACACACACACACACACACACACACACACACACACACACACACACACACACACACACACACACACACACACACACACACACACACATTCCATGGCTCAGAATAGCTCAGTTGGTAGAGAGACCCGGACTCATGATCGTGGTCATCCTGTGGTTGCGGGTTCAAAACTCCGCCCGACCGTTTTGATACAGGGGGATCATTAAATTTTACTCTCAGTATTATCATTGGTTGTGACTCCATTTCCCCAAAGCCCATCAAATCAGACTATAAAGCAAAGTTTCGTGTATAGACATGCATAATATTTTAGATAAGATAACGCATGTTAGATAGGATAAGGAAACGCATGTCCTTTCATTGCAAATACACTTATTTTTTTCTCCGTTTATGGATCAAGCAACTCGATCTGGTCTGGTATACATGAAAAACCGAATAACTTATTCGGGAATAACTCCGGAAAATCGAGTAGTTATTCGCCTTATTCCAATTCTCGTGTTTGAAATGCGACTCATTCCCGGCAAAAGAATACCTATTCGGTTTCGTTATTTTTAGATTAGGGAATCCCGACCGTCAACTTGTTTTGGCTTCCTTTTTCCTGCAGCGTATTTTCACTTCCAACAACGAGCGGCTAGACACGGGCTTGTATTTTTTTTTTTGTTGTTTTCAACGTTTTTGCCACTATTTGTATACGATGGAAATTTGTAGCTGCGCAAAATGAATAAGAAACCGAAGTTCCTTACAAAGAAATGCCGAGAGCCATCACCGGCTACAGAGTCAAATACTTGATTTGAATCCTTGCAAAAACCGGGATCAGGATATTGATTCTCTGTATTACAGACGCACAGTTTCTCTCCCATGTTTGGACATCTTTCTCTCTCAAATGTAACAGCGGAGCTGACTGATGACGTGCTCTTGCTTTCTGGCGTGCCCCACCCGTGCCATTTTGTCGATGAAAACAGCGGGGACACCCCTCTGACCGTTAGCTCAGATTACTTCCCTTGCGGATTTCCGAAAATCGTCTATTGTTCTCTTTGTGCTGTTCTTCTTGTTGTAACCGTGTGTACAGTTTTCATTTGACGAGATGATACCTTTGAAGCCATCTACTCTGTGTGTGTGTGTGTGTGTGTGTGTGTGTGTGTGTGTGTGTGTGCGTGCGTGCGTGTGTGTGCGTGCGTGCGTGTGTGTGTGTGTGTGTGTGTGTGTGTGTGTGTGTGTGTGTGTGTGTGTGTGTGTGTTAGTTAGTTTCAAATTTAACGTCTATCCACTCTAGGTGATACTAGATGAAAAAAAAGAAAGAAAAAAAAACCTATATCAACAAAAACAACAGACAAACAAACAAAACCCTCATGATAAAGCTAGTAAAGCTAGTAAACTGCAAATGGTTTTGATATGGGAGATAACAGTGAGAAATAGGGGACGGATGCAAACAACAGTGAGAGGTAGGGGACAGATGCAGAGAACAGTGAGGTAGGGGACAGATGGGAACAGTGAGAGGTAGGGGACAGATGCAGAGAACAGTGAGAGGGGACAGATAGAACAGGGAGGTAGGGGACAGATGCAGAGAACAGTGAGAGGTAGGGGACAGATGCAGAGAACAGTGAGAGGTAGGGGGACGGATGCAGAGAACAGTGAGAGGTAGTAGGGGAGAGAACATGCAGAGGGGAACAGAACAGTGAGAGGTAGGGAGGCAGGAACAGGTAGGGGATGCAGAGAACAGTGAGAGTAGGGGACAGTGCAGAGAACAGTGAGAGGTAGGGGACAGATGCAGAGAACAGTGAGAGGTAGGGGACAGATGCAGAGAACAGTGAGAGGTAGGGGACGAACATGCAGAGAACAGTGAGAGTAGGGGACGGATGCAGAGAACAGTGAGAGGTAGGGGACAGATGCAGAGAACAGTGAGAGGTAGGGGACAGATGCAGAGAACAGTGAGAGGTAGGGGACAGATGCAGAGAACAGTGACAGATAGGGGACGGATACAGAGAACAGTGAGAGGTAGGGGACGGATGCAGAGAACAGTGAGAAGTAGGGGACGGACGCAGATGGTCCGTTCGTATAGTTGATGTAGATTTAGCAGTGGGTAAATGATTGACACGCTTAAAAGTATGAAATAATAAGTACTTACTACTTGGACTCTTCGATACAGAAAAAGAATTCATAGATCAATACTGGTGAATCGAAACTATTTCTAATGGTATGTAGAAAGCTGGGTATGAATTGTTTGATAGCGGCACATGAGATAATATGATCAACTGTGATGCTCTGTGTGTGATGCTGTGTGTGTGTGTGTGTGTGTGTGTGTGTGTGTGTGTGTGTGTGTGTGTGTGTGTGTGTGTGTGTGTGTGTGTGTGTGTGTGTGTGTGTGTGTGTGTGAGAGAGAGAGAGAGAGAGAGAGAGAGAGAGAGAGAGAGAGAGAGAACTGGTGTTGGGGAAAGTAAGAGAACTCTGCCATCCTTAACACTGTGTCTTTGTCTTTCAGATTGACTTCGTGAAGCCACAAGGGGAGGCAGTGAAAAGAGTGATTCG
Source organism: Conus betulinus (assembly GCA_016801955.1). Taxonomy (NCBI): domain Eukaryota; kingdom Metazoa; phylum Mollusca; class Gastropoda; order Neogastropoda; family Conidae; genus Conus; species Conus betulinus. The sequence continues at coordinate 170,379 of JADBJO010004201.1, read as the reverse complement.
ACTTCTGAAGTTCTGGAAATATGTAAATCTCTCTCCCTCCCTCTCTCTCTCTCTCTCTCTCTCTCTCTCTCTCTCTCTCTCTCTCTCTCTCTCTCTCTCTCTCTCTCTCTCTCTCTCTCTCTCCCCGAGTATTGTTGCCGCTAAGGACAAATGCTGTCAGACGCACTTTACAATTAGTGAGTTGTTGAAGAAAAGATGCAAATGATCAACTGGGAACACACAAACCAATGGATGGTTCCAACCAAGGAGAAAGAAAGCTTGCCTTGCACTGAACGCCTTCCAAGTGCGTCAACTAGAACATTAAGCAGAATTCAAATTCCACTGTAATGAAAAGAGGATAGAATACGCGCGCGCGCGCGCGCGCACACACACACACACACACACACACACACACACACACACACACACACACACACACACACACACACACACACACACACAGAGGGAGGAAGAGAGGGAGTGACAGAGAAAAAATGAGATACTCAAAAGACATAAGAAAAAAAAAAAACGATCAAGCGCGGTGTTCATAATCATGTTCCAGAAGGTGATTTTCAGAGTGTATGAGGTAGTACATCTAACGAGCCATTGCCAGGAAGCACGAATGCCATACCCTAACGACGAGGATATTTCTTAAACGTAACCCTGTGTTTCCAATGCTGAGTACTCCCAATTTCTTATATATGAAGTTCGTAAAGCAGTTACTGTCTGTAAACCTGACACAAATCAGGTTCAATTGATTTGTAGCGATTTTTCAATTACTTTAGAGCTTTTCTGGTCTTATGACGCGGACTACTGTGTATTGTCCACTAACAAAAACAAAAGCAATGATAAAAATTCAAATAACTACAAAGGGAAAAGTCTATAAACGTTTTCAGGGAAAGTGTTCACACACAATTAAAACAAAGGTTTAAACAGATGACACATTTAAAACAAAGGTTACACAGATGGCATAACAGAAAAAGGTATTGACAAAAATCCTGATGACTACAAAGTAAAAGTGTATGAAATATTGCAGGGAAAATGTTCACACGCATTAAAAACAAAGGCTTACACAGATGGGCAATATGGACACTTCAAATAAACAGTGAACAAAATCAGCTTGCGCAAGCGTTCATCTGCAATTAATCATATATCACACTCATGGCAATAATTATAAAAGGCAACACAGGAAACTAGGAGTCAAAAGCGGAAGTGAAGGATTTATTTTGTGGCATAATTGAAAGTCTCTAACATTATCAATACAGTGAAAGTACGATGTTACTCAGCAGAAGGTTAGGTTCAAACGGGCTTTCAAATTCACTAACCTCATGAGTATCCATGGAGAGTTAAGCAGGGTAGCCTGCTTAGCCCGTTATCGTTTTCCATTTCGATATTTCCAGTGACAAAGTGCGTAGAAACGGTAAAGATGGGTCCAGACTTTTACCATGCAGTCCAGACACATTTTTTTTTCCATTATTCGTTGATGCCACTGTTTGGTCGTGTTCACCCCGTTGAGAACTCGACATCGAAGTGGACAGCGACAAAGTTATCGAACTTTAGAGGAAGATTTAGTTACGCTTGATGAATGTTTAGGAAACTTGCATGACTTGATGATCAAGAAAAAATGAGCCTTCCTATGGGTAAGGAAGTAGATAATTTTCAAAAGATGTAGGTATTCAGGGTCCAGCTTCACTTAACAAATTCGAGCTGGTTGCATTTGGGAAGAGCATGGCAGTGAAACTAAGGATGAAGTGTCAGATGTTATGAAGATGATAGACTGTGGAATATGTTTCAACACTTCTGTCTTTCCTGGTGGACTACCTCACCAGATGAAAAGTGTACAGTAAATACCAGACAAGGATGGCACAATTTGCTCTTACGATGAAGCAATGACATGCCCGTAGCTCCGTACTAACGTCGGTTTTTGTGTGCAACCATTCACCTTTCCTAGATGTAGACAGAAGTACAGAGACAAGTCAAGGAGACGTCTTCAATGACTGCACTTTTAACCTTGCTCATATAGCCTCAGCGGACACGTGCACAACAACTGAAGAGAAAAAAAAAAAACAGAGAAATTTTGCATGCATTCCAGAGATCGGAAATATGCCAGAGTAATTCGTCCATTATAATATCGATAGCGGTTATTCTTCTTTGTTCTTCGCTATTACTTTTATATCTCCCGACTCGACTGACTAAGCTTAGTTAATGCACAAAGAGAATGTGGATGTGCAGGATGAATACAGATATTTGAAAGCAACAACTTTATATAGATTTTGCAGCTCAAAGATGAGTCTAAGTTTTAATGGGCAAGCCTATTTTTGCCCCTGCCCCTCGATTTAACTATTGCAATGATAATCCTAGTGTTTTCTGTGGTATTCGTGATAATGAGTACGTTGACGATGAATGGATGACGCGGGGAATTCTCTCTCTCTCTCTCTCTCTCTCTCTCTCTCTCTCTCTCTCTCTCTCTCTCTCTCTCTCTCTCTCTCTCTCTCTCTCTCTCTCTCTCTCTTGTATGTATTGGAAGGATTGGTTTACTGTTTGGTAAATGGATTGGAAGAGCAACTGGGTGATTGCGTTTCTGAATTTTGATTGATTGATTGATTGATTGATTGATTGATTGATTGATGATTGATCGATTGATCGATTGATTGATTGGTTGATTGATTGGATTGGTTGATTTTTGATTGATTGATGATTGATTGATTGATTGATTGATTGATTGATTGATTGATTTGATTGATTGATTGATGGTTGGTTGGTTGGTTGGTTGATTGATTGGTTTGTTTATTGATTGATTGATTGATTGATTGATTGATTGATTGAGGTTGATTGATTGATTGATCAGGAAAGAGATGTCGACATTCGTTCCTACACGCTGGAGCTATTGACGATCTACACGTCCAACTCTGGGCAGTGGAGCACGACGGATAGCCTGTTCCGTAATGTGTTGTCCCGGCTGGCGCAGTGCCACTCCCTCAAGGTGGCCTTTGACCGCCACTACACCAGTTCATCATACACCCGGTGGGTGACTCTGATTTTTGGATTAACACCAAACAAATTGTCCTCAACAGTTCAAAGTGGCCAAGAGGGTTATATGATGTTCATGTATGAGGCATTAACTCACTGTTGTTCGTCACGAATTCCATCAACTGCCATGCCATCTTATGTTACTGAAATGTTGGGTTTTAAAGTATTGACTCCCCCCTTCCCGCCCCCCCCCCCCCCCCCCCCCTAAAATGGGTTTATTTATCCTCTCCACTCCATACAAATTCTGTGTGTAAATCTAATTTGAGCAATGGAAGGTCAGGCAAACATAATGCAATGGGAACATGTGATGGTCTTGTGTCCTACTGCAATGTAGACATCAGATTGTGTTGTATCAATGGGTACATCATCCCCACTTCGTCCTAATTCTGTATGTGCGCTTAGTGAGCTGAATACCACGTAGTGCAAATATGTCACCATTTTTTAGAAAAATTTCTAACCGTGTCCTATACGGACGAACCCCCCCCCCCCCCCCCCCCCCCCCCCCATTCAGCCTAATTCTATATGTGCCCAAGCCACTGTAGTCCTATGTACATGCAGTGAAGAAAATGTTACGTCATCAAATACACTGCAGTACAGCTACCGGTTGATTTGAATGCAAATGCAGTGCAAAAGGTGTAGTAATGCAAATATTTGAGAAATTCCATGTAAGTGGGCTGTGATGCAATTACAACATGGCTACAAGTTCATTTAGATTCAAATGACCTACAAAGCCATGCAAATAGTGTGGTGTAATGTAATGCAAATGCAACAGCTAAAGCAATGAAAATGGTTTAGAAATGCTATGTAAGTGTAGTGTAAATAACTGCCACATTACTGCCAAGTGAATCTGAATGCAAAGTACAAAGGTAAAGCAGTAACGCAATGCCGTAATGTAACTGCAAGTGTTCATCTGAATTCAAATGCCGTACAAAGCTAAAGCAATGCGAATGTTCTATAGTGAATTCCTGTAAGTGTGTGGTGTAATGTGACTGCAGCATAGCTACAAGTTCATCTGAATGCAAATGCCGCACAAAGGTCATTCTTAGCTGCCGTCAGCACTTCTGTGACTGACAATGCCTGGGTTATTAAACAGCAGGGCTGACCACTCTGACTGTTTGACACCTTTTGACCTCCCTTGCATCCTTAAATGGATCCTCAAGCACAGGCTCAAAGATTCCCCCCTATATTTAATACTCCTTTAAGTAAAGATTTTAGTTTTTTCAGCAACTTATTTTCCCACAGCGCTTTCTTTCTCATATCACTTCACTTTTCTACCCTTTAATGGCTGGTTTGGGATGCTCTAGGATTCTGTTTCTGAACCTTTGGTGGTGAGAATACCACAGAAGTATGGACCGTGGTATTCTCCAAGGGAACACAGGCACAATCAGCTGTGTCTCAGTAATGAGTTCGAATCAGCGGATACAGGCAATTTGAATTGTTTTAGTGTTGAGAGCGATTCCCATTAACTGTTTGTGACGGCTTTTATATTTGTCATCTAACCTTCTGATATTATATATTATTATATATTATATTCAGAGTTTCACTGTCCTAAAACCACATTTCGGCTATTTCTCCCTCTCACTATGCTTTAAGTCATTCGTTACCG